>JAQFXM010003237.1:0-21015 GCA_034693345.1 Entomobrya multifasciata | reverse complement strand
AGCTTTACAAAAATGAGGCAAAAAAGATTTTTTTGAATTTTGGCCCAAAAATGGCCCTTATGGCAAGTAGTCCTTTTTGTCGTATTATTCACAAAAAAACATGCATTCCTTCGTGACGAAAAATAATAGATTTAGAAATAGTTAAGCTATAAGTATTTGCACAGTAATTTGTAAATTGTGCAAATTGCGTTAAAAATATAGGATAGTGGTAAAAACGAAAGCGTGTTAAGATTAGCAGGAGTTCAACTGTTTAATAGAAAGGAATAACATCTAGCGAAAATTAATTTGCTGTAAAGCAAGTCGTTTGAAGTATTTTAACCTAGCAAGTTCTACAATAAATTAATCAAAAGTATGTCTAATTGGTTTAATATTCGAAGTTTCGTAAATTAACTTTGAAGTTCCTTTTTTTAAACTATTGATGTTTTTAATTAAATTCATTTCAGTACAAGATTTGAATCAAAAGATTCGTAGAGCGTGAAGTTCACCAATTCAAACAAAAAATGTGCAAATACAGACAAGTTGACGTTTCAAACGACATGACATTACAAAAAAATATTATGACGAAAAAATAAACTATCAACATGTACATTTTCAGAGTACCTTCCGTGTAAATTGATTACTATACATAGTAAATTTGTACATTTGATTGTATTATGTACAATATTTGTTACGGGACATTAGTAAATAGGCTTAGGCTAACAAGCGTTCTATTTTAACTAAACTCTAGGTTTTATCAATAAGAATACAATTAGTTATTGTATAGATGATAGAAAAACTTCATCGTAATTATTATTCTTAAAAATAGTTTAGCGTACCAACCAACCAGCGAGTGAAGATGATAAATATATATTATGTATTCCATATTCCATGAGGTATGTCACAGATTTTAATATGATCTTCATGCTCGTTAAGGTGGACTAAAACAATTATCAATTTTTTGAGTATATTATGTACTGATACAAGGAATGTGAATGTATAACAAAGATGATAAGAATAAATTTTGCGTAATACTTGTCATGTGTGAAGAGCGATGCCCTTCAAAAGGTGCGTGTTAGAATGTGTCAACTTTACATTAAGGGCATTTTTAAATACTTACAAAAATGAAGCGGAAAAAAACTTGAGGTGGTAGTGTTTAAGGATTGTCCTGTTGTAATTGGACATTTAACGTTCATGTTATGAAGGACCTTGGTCTAATCACTGCATAATTGTAAGCAGATATATATACTATATACATATTATATATATTGTGAGTTATGTATGTGACTGGAATGGATATTGTTTTGCGTTCAAGTCTGTGAAATTAATTAAGTGTCAATAATAAACTGTCAGACACAAAGATAAATACTATGTTGGATTAAATTGTAATTATTTCTTTCATCTTACACATTTCATCTTATGCGTTCAAAAAAAGATCATTCTAATTCTAAACCGCTGATTCTAACATTTGAAGCACTTCAAAAAATTCATCTACGATCAAATTAACTTGAGTCTCGGGAAGATTTTCTTTTTAGGGATTTCATTTGGTACGAAGTTGTGATTTTGTTTAACTCAAACAACTAAAAACTTGAAACAATTTAGGTATTTTTATGAATAAATATAAGCAATTAATTTTGTCTCATCAATCACTAATGTTTGATTTCGTTTTCACATAAAAATGGTTTACCAGATCTCGATGTCTTGATTCACCCCAACGAAAATTTGCCGTCCAGGAAAGGTGAAACTGAACAGTGACAAAACATTGCATTGTGTACGTATATATGGAAAAGGGAATACTAAATGTTCAGTTGTTTCTCTTGATGATTTATATAACTGCTCAATTAAATTTGTAATACGGCATTTCATAAATTAATTGTTCAAAAAATGTAGCGTAATTCTCATAAAAGTTTTTGTACCTGTCACCGCATCACTCATCATATCACATATCAGTCTACAAATCGAAATTTATACGCCAAGTCCCTCTTCTAATAACCAACCGAACTATTGTTTCTAGCTGGTAATCATAGATGATGTCACCTTTCATATTATATTGTTGCCTTTCCGAACCAAAGATAAACTTTTTGTTCAGTGATTTCGAATTTAACAATTTGCAGATAAATGATGTACACAAGCTGAGCACTCACAGTGCACAACCAAAAGCACTTTAATATTCTTTGCAGGGCACATAAATGTAGGGAGTAAAAACGACTATTTATGAAAGTAATGGCAAATGGAAAAAATCCCAATCTTCACGGTACAATTTGCTGTAACATTCATTATACTTTTATTAAAAATTCAAAGTTTAGAAAAGAAAAAATAAATTGTTTACATTCATGAGGACTAGAATGATTGAGGTAACTCTTTTGAACTTAAAACTGCTAATCTGATAATCAGTCTTTACACTTTACATTCTTCAGCCCATTGCTTTTCATCTAAAATATATGGCTCCAGGCTTTTCATGAAATCTTCAAATCGACATGGACTCGTACTACATCTCTTCAGTTGTTGTTCCTCTGCAGGCTTTTGAATATCCGGCCGATAAAATACCTAGAAATAAAACGTAAATATTCAATTAGAATCCCTGAATCTTCATTTAAAAAATAAAACAAAGAAAATGGCCAAGTACCTTTACGTAGTAGTTTCCTGAAATTTCATGTAGTTCAAAGTACAAGCTTGCCGCGTATGGAGGAATCTTTCCGTCGAATATTCCCAACGCATCTAGCGTAGGACTTAATGTGGTATCATGTCCAGAAAACACGAATAGCTTTGCTGCAGGCGTATGGAATAGGGCCTCCAAAAGCTTCAGCACTTCTTCACTTGGCTTCTCGATGACCCTTTTCATATTTCTAATGATGTCCGTCACAAGCGGTCCAGCCTTCAATCGAAGCATTTCTTCCGTCAAAGCAGAAGCCTTGAGCCATCTTTGTGCGAATGGTTTTAACTTTTCGGGAAACACCTCCTTTGTCCATTCCGGAAGTGTTAAATTGTGACATGTCTAAAAAGATTTTTCCAAAATATTACATAGAACAGAAATTTCATGTTTGCGACAGATTTCAATTTTGTTCTTTTTTATGACGTACTTGGACAAAAAGAGTATCGTAAACATCCGAAACATTGTAATAGCTTGTGATATGAAGACCTGTGTGCTCCGACAGAAACTGATAAAGTTTCTCGTTTTCCAGATTGAATTCTTTCTCAGATGGCAACCTTGGTACATCAGCCAACAATTTTTCGTACTTTGGACACGATTTGGAGAAGGCTATTTTCTATTAAAGTGTTCAAAAACAATATACGTTAATTTAATTACTTACATAAGTTTATGTACCCATTTATACATAAAAAGAACCAATATTAATTTAATGTGTGCATACATTATCAAGAGGTTCCGAAATGGAATGTACAGGAACAAACTGCTGAACAACGTTCTCAGAATCTTTTAGGTCATAATTCATCGGTGGCCACATTCCTGCAAGATTAGCCATGGCGCTTTGAATGGTTCTATCTTTGTCTGAGGACTGGACGTAAATCTCCTCTGCCACGTATGTTCGACTGAGATATCCATCATAGCGTCTTCTGATGTATTGCCCCAAGCTATATTGCATCTGTTTTCCTCTCTAAAATGCATTTATAATTACTAAAATAAAGAAACTATTTTTTGCATGCACAAGTTCAATATCAATTTTTAAGGTAGCTTACCGTTGTCAGTTTGCCCCATCCTTCCGGCCAAAATTTTCTAGAGTTGTATGGATCCAGAGGAAACCTATCAATTGGCGTTCTATCGCCATGCCTAAACATCTGTTAAAATCAAAGAGGTTAAAATCATTAAAATGTTAAACGAAAAAAAAATTAGATTTAGATTCCACATAATTTACAAAAATTAATTAGTCTACTCTATTTTGTGTAACTTACCACTTGGACCAATCGTAATGAATTTTTATCTGCCACATCTTCTTGTGCTAGACTAGCTCGATTCCCATTTTTGTCAGACTTGAGAGAATTAGTTAATACCGAATTTTGAGATTCATCGGCAATTATATTGGCTGTAGCTATATAAAATATTCCTAAACAGACCGCTGCAGCTATAAAGAGTTTCATTTTAACTGAGATCAATCTTTTCACTGGAAATATTAGTCTACTCATTCGGACAATTGTTTGACTGAAGTTGCCTCAGTCTAGCCACCTTATATATAACTTGAAATATGAGATTTATGTAACTGTATAACTGATTACTGATTATCTTAATGAACACAACAATGCGCAAATACTGATACGTTAATGAGCTGCTTATGTTCACATGCAGTGCAGGATACTTAAGATTTAATTTAGGATTCAATGATCTGGAGAACTAAAGATAATGCATGGAAATCGCCACAGACAACGACAACACTACTTTTCCATACCAAATCACTAAACAAACACCACTTTAAATCTTTCAAGCATGTTTAAAGTATCACACTGATTAATATGAGTTGAGTTAAGTTATGTCCGTATGGAAGTAAATGAACAAATCAACTGATTTCCTATAGCATGTGTATCATATAAAGTTAAACAATTTTGGCTCGCAACTTTGCGTCAATTATATTTTACCTGTACACTGTCATGTCAATGATATCACACACAGTCAACATAGTGAATGATGGAATGGATGAATGAGATGCGATGACGCGAAGCATTTTGTACGTGGTACAACGAATTCTTACTATCATATATTTAGTATAACAATACATCAGTGTTCAACAAATGGCCATTATAATAATTTTACATGATTGCTCAAAATACAATATATTTCATGAATCACAATCGCTAACATTATGCGAGACAACGAAATGTAAGCAGTATAATATCCTACTAATACAAAATTACAGCAAGTGAATTGCATTATCTCACGTTAAAAAAGTTATTACTAACCACGAATGTGGAATAGCCAGATTAGGTATCGTGCAAATAGGCATTAAGTATCATTGACATATTAAGAGTAGCTCTCTTTTTTTGTGAGAACAATAATTAAAAACCACTTACGCTGCGCTGCAAACATTATGACTTGACTGGCATATGTATGTGATGCGAGACAATGATAGAGATATAAATATGTATGTGTTTATTAAAATGAAGTTATTGTACACACTTTGGTACATGCTAATCCTAATTTGTGTGATTTTTTCAGTATACCTTTAAATGTATGTAAATCACACTTTTTTAGTGTGCACACTCACTATTTCACTTATGAAAGTGGTGCATTGTCATTGCAAGCTTGCGTACAGCGTCCACTTCAAAAAAGTCGAATCTTTGAATATACTCTCACACTTTATAAATCACGTGAATGCAACCACAATTTGCATATCAACGAATAGCATGGATGAATTTTTTTTTTAAATGTAAACTTTCATGCATTGTTTCGCTAGATTTCTTCTTTTGACTGACTATTTTAATTTCAGCTTTTCTGATGGTTTCCTGATAGAAAATATATAACGTGTGCATTGTTTGGATTCAAACTTTGAGGCAACGTATCGTACGCCATGCCCAAGCAAAGCATGAGCTAATGATGGCAATCTTACATTATGAATTGTCAAGTGCTTGTGATTCGTTGTGATTGTCAAGTAAAACGACAATTCTAATTCGCATTAAATGTATGAAGAATGATAAATGCAAGTTCTACGTTTGTATACTAGCTTTTCAATATTGGATGATTCTATTGATTGCACCTTGCAGGTTAATTGTTGGTTCTGCAGACTTCTTTTAGGTGAAATAAAATTCGCACGAGATAGGTTTTCCTGTTATGCAATGCATGCAATTAAGTAGGTGGAGTAGTAAAATAAACAAAAAACGTCACATTTGTTAAAAAATTGCTTTATTCAGATCGACTGACGCAACATTACATCTAAGTCTATACGTTTAAAATTGCGATATGCGATTGGAATATTGGAAGTTACAGCTAGAACACACCATAACATTTTTATTACTAAATTGTAGATAAAATCTGAATAATAAATAAACTCAAACCGCTGGTTGCTGATTTTCAAACAGAGAAGCCAAAAATATTGTAACCGAAAAGAAACAGTGAACAGAGAAACAACATTGAGAAACTTAACCTAACAAATAAGATTGAGATTAAAAAGTATTCAATGTATTTTACTACATAATGATATTTTGACTGGAAACAATCCTTTAAATCAAGAATATAATAATAAACGAAAAATTCACAATAAAAAAGCTCGGGCATAAATAATAAATCAATCATAATCAATTTTGAAAATTGCATCTGATTTCCTTTAAAACACTTTCGGTGTTATTCTGTACACTACACAAAATAGAATTTCGATTCCTATTCATTCTTAATTTATTAAGAATTATGAAGAATTGGCTGATTATCAGCAGTTTCAACTTCCGGATTTTCATTTGAGAGATCGTTAGAATTCACGGAAGATACAAGTACTGATGCGTTGTCTATTCCTGACAGTGTTCCTGAATCTAACACTGACACAAGGGGTAAAATCTCTGGAGGGTTGCTGATGTCGCCATTGCTGGACGGAATCTCGGTAACTACTGACTGCGCGTTTGCTAACGCTAATTGCACTTCTTGTAAACTGATGCGACCATTTATCACATTTCCATTGACTTCAGTCGTTTGAGTAACGGTTTCTTGTTGAGAAAGAGATGTGGATGCAGGTTCAAATGATTTGGGGCGGAAGTAGACATTCCTAATTAGAGTACTGGAAGTGGATGGAACCTGTTTCTTTTTGTCAGAGTCTATCTGAGTAGTAGTTGATTCGAAATCAACGGCAACCTAAAAATCAGCAATGTAACTATTATAATTCAAGCTTATCTTCCTAAACGAATATTTTAACGAGATTATAAAAAATATCATTTTGCATATGTATTTATTTTTGTACCTCGCGTGCCACAGTTGTGAGCAAACTTTGAAGCTCCATTTCATGAGCGGACTGGTTAAATACTTTACAAATACTTTGTATGAACCAAGAGCCCCTCTCTGGATGCCGCCATGAGTAGTGTCCTGCGCAAATAAAATGAATAGGTAGTTAGAAATATATCCATGCATATGCATACATGTGTATTTAATTAATAATATACTTTTGAGCGAAATATACATGCAGCTTACCCAAAGGACAGCTAAACGCAACAATGATATCAGCAGCGTTTGGAATAACGTATGAAAAGGTTCCAGAGTCAATGACGTCATTCTGGAAAAGCTGAGGTCCTTGACCGCCTATTGATGTGAGGCGTGTTCCATGATCGTAACGATCTCCTCGACATGCCTAAGAAATAAAGAGTATATCAATACAAATTACATAACATTAAAAACACGTGTCATCATGAACACCCCAAAACCATTAAATCATAGTACATACCTGTATGATAAATATTTTCGGTTTTCCAGCCAATGTTGGGCAAGCGTTAGCTTCGAATTCTTCCCAAACTGAATTAACCGGAATCAAGGAGCCATCGCTCAGGTAGATCGAATTCTTTTCACCATGTGTCATAATAGCAATGACAAGGCAATCAGCATCACTGTGATCCTCTCTACGAACTGGATTGTCAAAAGAAAGAAAATAGAGTACCCAAATATTTCATATTAATTTAAATTGGATTTACAAAATTTATAATTTCTAAACTTACGGTTTTCTATAATGCTATCATAGTTTTGACGTTTGAGATTATCATACGTAACAACTTCAAAGGATAACCTTTTGAGACAATCTGCGAGATCTTTTTTGTCTTTTTCAGATCCTTGTCGTGGTTCAAGTTCCAACGAGTGTATATGCGTGTTATTCTGGAATACAAGAAACATTATTGCACTTTTTGTATTTGACTAATACTACATTTAGGAAGAGATAAAAAGTCTAAATAAGTTGCTTACCCATTGAGCAAAGTTAAATATGACTGCTTTACCACGTCTTCTGTGGTTCATGTTGTAGTTAGGGTCGTCTTTTGAGACAAACATGTACGACATTCCAGGGAGATTTCCACGAGCTGATGGTCGGTAATCATTCATAAAAGGACTCGCGCTATTATTACCGACAACAATTGCTGGAGGGTTAGGGTTTGTTGGAGAATTTCCACCTGAAGATGAGTCCCCCAAAGACGCATCGCATAAATCCCTGCAAAAAAATCACATATAGCCATACATACATTATTTTTACAATTGTTACAAATATATAGTTTTTTTTCAATTTTGTATGTAAAATGTACAGGCAATTCATACACTACACTGTAAATTTTAGGGCAGCATGCACTGCATTTCTGTTTTTTGCAAACATAGAAAATATTTATAAAAATTATAATTTTTACCTGCATATTGGATTGATGCCTCCTTTACTGAGACCTCCTCCATCAGCACCGTCGGCACCTTCATGTTCCCAGTACCCTTTAAGAGTAGCATTGCAATGTCCACATTGGAAAACTTTATTCACTTGAACACATTTGCACTCATCCTTCCCCTTTTCACAAGAGCTGTCCTTGTTTTTTCGCCGGAAACACTGAAAAAGTGCAGCCATTTTTACGGACCGTTTTGACCAATTGAACTGATTTTTACGAATGTGCCAAAACTGACAGTGACGTGTTTTTTTGTATGAAGTTTTTATATTTCTGCGTATTATATAAACGAGTTTATTGAACTATGTTAAATAAGTTTTCGATGATTTGATGATGTCAGAAGACGTTTTTTGAGTGTCTGCTTCAACGCTATACTTTGTACTAACAGTGGACAGCACTGTATGCAATATTATAATGACTCTTACACTACCTGAAGAACAACTTCTGCAGAACATAAGATACACCAACCCACACTCAAACAGAACAACGTTCCATCGGATATATAATTGTTTTGAACTAATAGCTAACACCTTCGACACCAGCCACAGTCAGTGCAGTTACTGTGGCTTACAATATTTTAGTTTTGTGGACAAAAAGGGTGACTGGAGAGTCCACCTTTCCCAAATGTACATCTCTGATGGTGTCTTTGGGCGAACAAACAACAAACGTGCGACATCCGACACAATGGAAGGAGTATTAGTATTATCCTCTTGTGATGAAAGATCACTTGCACTTGTCCCAATATTATTTCATATGCTTTTTATAAAAGACATGCATAAAATTTAAAGCCTGATGTAATACAGTAGCTATGATAGAGTTTATAGCTAGTAGAACTTGTCATATTCATGTATTCAATATACTGTAAGAAAAACTTCTTTTTATTCTTGATACATGTACCGTCTCATGCATTTGATGTTGTGGTTGTTCTCTTTTCGTTTTATAAAAATAAAAACTCAAACCGCGTAGTACATGCTTCATTTACTTATTTCTCATGATGCATCATTCATATTCATTATTAATCTACATGATGAGGACCGTGTCTAGTATACCTTCTACAGATAACCCAAAAAGTTTGCAGCAATAGTATACGCCTCTCTGACAAAAAATTCTGAGAAAAAAATCCTCTTAGGTACCACGTTAATGAATAATCCAATCCACAACATTGTATCTGTTTATGTGCATTTAAGCAAGAAAACTTACATTGCATTGTTGGATTTAGGTAGTGGCAGTCTGCCACTGGCAGACAGAATGAAGTTGTCTTGGTCTTACTTAGATATGATAAGAGCATGAGCAGAATAGACTGAGACATCTCTGGACATCAGAGGCGCATGGACAATGACTATGACTCAAAATGTATCTTTCTTTGTTTGCTACCAAAGTTCTGGCTCCGGTGGTCAGTGGTGGTTTGCTGCCTGCCCGACTAGCTTTTTACTCAACATTGTATATTCATATTACGTATTAAGGCTGCGCAATAAATGATAATGCATTTTTCATTGCCAATATAGCAATGTTATGTAGAATGTAGACAGAATGCAGCATCTCAATGAATATTCCCAATGAAGATAACTTATTTATATACATACCATCATCATCATCATCACTATCACTTTCAATACTCGATTTTACATTTTGTGGTAGTTCATATTTCATTGCATTTTGTGTACATTGCATATCACATGCTGCGCGAAGGAACTGTACGTAGTCTGTAGTAAAATATTTATGTCACTGCATTGTTTTTACAAGAAAAAAGAGGAGAAAAAAAACTCACGTAACGTATGAAACTCTAAAAATGATTGTTTTATTTGCCATAATAAACCATACTTTGATAATGATGTTTGTTTGTCACAATGTTATGTACTGTAAAATGATCGTGTAAGTTGAATGTTGACAAAAGTGCTGAAAAAGCTTACGATTCTGTTTGTGTATAAAAACACTGATAACACACTGAAAACATTTACATACTTCCAATGATCAAAATTGAAATAATCTAGAGATATTAATATCGACAGGTAGTAAAATACTTCTTGGCATAGTTGGGATGTTCCATGCATCTTCATGTAATACGATTTAGTTCGATATTTCTTACAGTAAACCTAACAAAACGTTGTATCTGTTTTCCCAAATGCACTTTTTGAAAACAGGGCAAGAACTCTTGTAAATAAAGCTTAACAGAAAAGTATTCCGATAATACAGTCCGCACTTAGCATGCTGATTATCTATTTCGTACTTCTATTTTATTACGTATTATCGTAATCATCATGACTGACCTTGGTCAGGAATCTTGAACTTATATTTCTACCGTATTTGAGCTGCAAAAAAACGAGCATAAAGTATGTATGTATATTGTATGTAGGTGGATGAAAGCTCATGATGAGTCATTACTATTTTTATATGAAATTCCGTCCGATTAGCTTAAGACCAAGCAGTGCTTGAGATTTAAGATGTGTAATTTAATTGTCCACCCTCTTAGTTGTAATATGATTGATGTATGCATGTCTTACAGCAGAGCGAGGCTAAGGGCAAAGCAAAAGTGAGTGTTACTGTCAGTTTACGTGGTTCTAGAAAGAAGCGTCACACTGATATAGTACGTTTTTGTAAATAACATAACATGAGAATTAGGAAGATCACTCGACATGAAAAGTTTTCCACATTGATAAATCCAAGACAAGCATGCACAACGATTTGACGTACCAATTTAAGTCGCAATAATTTCTTCAGCTTGTTCAAGCTTATCTTTTTATGATGATGCATATAGATCGGTTAAGTTGTATAAAATGAAATTAAGTTAAGCCATTTATTAAAGAACGGGACTACAGCGAGAAATGATTTATTTTTAATATATTATTATTAAACTTTTGCAAAAAGAATTGTACAGTTCTGTATCTCTCATTTTACAGTAAAATCTATTACATAAAATTCAATATTAAATTCACGTGTATTTCATGCACATAACTTAATTTTACATGATATGATAACAACAACTAACTCATCTTTTGATAAAGCTATTACTTTCATTTATTTATAACATTTAATGTATGAATATTTTGCATCACTGTTTGTTTACGAGTGCAAACTAACTATTCAGGCAAGAGTGAAAGAAATGCAGTGAAATATTTCACGAGTCAAACAAAACGTTAGCAGGCTACAAAAGCACCATACGAAATCCTCCTTCATTGGTACGACATATTCCATTAATTCCCTTCCTGGTTTGCATTAAACACACTAAACTTTCTCCTGTTCTGAGATTGTTGATCCCACTTTTCTCTCTTCTTAATCAGCGCACTTGTACCTTGTTTTGGGGGGCTCCCTGTTTATCAGTAAAATTGAATTAAAGTTTTCCATAAAGTGAACTTTTACGAAAGAAGTTGTATTCCACATCTTTCTTACCGTTGGATAAGAGGGATCCCACATTTTCATCATTATTACTCTGGTTCCCAGCTAAATTTTTTCCAGTCATTCTTGGGAGAAACGATTCCGTAACAGAGGACAAATTACCATTCGAATGATTGGAATTTCGGAGCATGGACGACCCAAAAATTGTCACTGGGAGGGATTTGGAATTTCCCAAAGAATTTTGATAGGTGAAAGTATTTTGTGTGGAGTATGGAGTTGTCGCGTTTTGGTTAGAGGCTCCATAACCAATAGGTTGGGGGAAATAGCTGGAATTATTTACTGAAAATGCGGCTTTTGGCTTTGTCAGGGTTGTGGGAGATGACCTCTTTTGATATGTGGAGAAAGTTTGATTTACGGTTGTACCGTTACTGTTGGTCCCAGAGGTTACATTTGAAGTGGGTTTCACCAAAGATTGGGAAAAGCTTAAACCAGAGCTATTCGTGCTAAAAGTTAATGTGGTAACTGGAAGCTGATTTGATTGTTGTTTTACAGGCGACGTTTCCGGTGTTTTCCTTTCATCCAATTTACTGTTCACGCTACTATCACCAGACGTTCCCCCAGGTGGAGGGAATGAAAATGAATATTTTTTCGATGCTGGGGGTGGAGGTTGTTGATAAGATTGGTTATGGAATAAAAGGGGAGTACTTATTTGAATGGAAAATCGTTTCTCTTTCGCTTGCAACGAAGAGGTGGGATTGGTAGTTGCTGATGTTGTAGTTGTGAAGTTGTGTGGGGATGTCTCCTCCACAATGTTTGGAGTGCTTTTTGAAGTTGGATTTTGTGGACTGCTGGAGTTTGATATTGCCCCTATTAGTGAGTCATCAGAATATTTTCTGCTAAGAAGCACAGGGATTTTAGAGTTATCCCCAGAATTAGCCAGACTTGGTTCAGGGTTCATAGAGAAACTTGGTTTCCTAGTGTAATTGCTCAAAACAAATGTCTTATCCTTGGGTAGTTTGTCCAGTGAAAATAGAGAAGGCTGTTCACGGGGCCCTGCATACTTGAGGGGATTCTGCGTTGGTTCTGGTGGCGTCAGTTGTTGAGAATTGCTTTGGCCATGAAGTGAATTAGCGCTATTCTGGAAGTTTATCATGTTACTGCTTTGCATTTGAATGCGAGATGTTTTATTGTCAATTTGGGCCAAATTTGTCAAGCTATTAGGCTCATCATCTATTTGATTTAAATTTCCTCTTGTTTGATGCAGAGGATTTTTCGGTTGTAAATTCGCGTGATTTAGACCGTTCTTTGTGGTTGGGCTCAACGAAGATGACACATTTCCGGTTGATGCATTCTTTGACATTCGACCCTTTCTAGTAGAAAATGCCGAAATCGGTGCCCTTCCTTCTATTTCCAGCTTGTTATTTAGTTCAGGGATGAACCTGAATATTGAAAAATTAATAAAATGCATTTTTGTACTCTAAACATGAAACACACGTGTTTAACAACATGTGCCAACATTGTATCATCAATAAATTATCAACCTGGCTGGGAAATTGTCTTGAGTGAAGTAGGGCAGTCTCATCAACGAACTGCAACTTGGCCTCCCAGAAGGCTCAGGATCAAGACATAACGTGAGAAATTGAATTGTCTCATCTGACCAGGAAGGAAACATGGATGCAAAAACAGAACGTTCCACGCTAACGAGTCTCTTCTTTCTAGACCCTGAACTCCCACTATTACCCTTGTTTCCATTAAATGCAGTAAGACTCCCACCACTGTGCACCCTCTCATTCATATCTGTTGAGATGACATCTAGTGTTGAAAGCGCTGAAGATTTGTTGCTGTCACCTCCTTTCCTCTTTTCTCCGACCATTTTGGACATCTTCGCGTTGCTGGACGCAGTTGACGCTGTGGAACCGTGTCGGGACTCAGGAAATTGAAAGCCTCGGAAAGCTGAACTCCTTTGCATAATGTTGAGGTGTCGTTTCGATAATCGACCTTGGACATGATTATTATTAGAAGTCATTATGAAAACATTGTCAACATTTGTAATAAAGCTGCAATTCATCAAAGTTTTTTCCTTAATTTTCCGCGACCGTCAACCATGCTGTGACATTCTGTGCACGGTCAAATAAAAATGCTTCGCAAAACTCTTTTTGTTTTCTTTATGATGATTGTAAGTTTACTAATCAATACTACCTATGTATGTAACATTTGTAAGTAGCAGCTACCTTGTGCTACATACATTCATATATTTGTACTTCCTGTCTTCATTTAATCGACACACGCAATGCATTTTTGTCGTTAGATTGGAACGACTAAGTTCTTTCAATAATCATCAAAAATGTTGTCAGAGTGAAAGCAATATGTTTACTATTTCTTTTCCCAACACTCACAAATATTAGTTGTTGTACCTTGTACCGTATATTGTTACATACTACGTCTATAGTCTGTGTATCAACTGACACGCGCTTTTCACGATAAATGTATTGTCATCCATCAGACAGTGACACGCAAAAGAAATTGTATATTTCCTCTGAGACGAACAAAAATCAATGTATTTCTTCCTATAATATATCACAAAAAAATAAACAGTACCACCACCACCATCAAACGCCTGAAAACTTTGTACATGAGCACAAGTATTTCTTGTCTGTCTAGATAATTAGTAGGAATATAGGATGTGCATTCCGCCCAGCGTGCTTTTATGTTCTATGAAAGTGCTCATTATATACGTAATTACGTTTATGAGAATCTCACATGCATTCCTATACTATTTTGCATTTGTAAACCAGCAGCATATTTTCATGGGCATTGAAATATAATGCTTTCTCTTTTCTGTTAACCAGATAAAACTAACCTTTTCTGTTTCACTCTGCATCAAATGCTCAAGAAAAGAAAGCATGAACGTATTTTGGAATGGAAAGGAACAATATCTGCCTACCAATAATATTCCGAGAAAACTTATAATTTAATATCTAACGAATTACCTACGTTTACATCCAGTGCCTACCGACGCTTTGTGGCAAAAGTCTTGTATCGCGGTATACTTATATGTTGTACGTATTTGTGATATTAATTTGCTTGAAATTCTCGTACAACAAGAGACTCAAGGTAATAACGTAAGTATTAAAGCCTATTGTTCATACGCACGGCATGACAAGATCGCTTACCGAGGCATTGAGCAATGAGAAATAATTGATCGATATCCGAATCCCCTGGAAAAAGAGGTTCTCCAGTCGTCATTTCTACACACGCGGAAAGTTAACAGAAGAGAAAAAAGACAAAGATTAAAGAAACCCACAAAAACATTTTCCTTTCAAACTTCGAAGGCCATTTGCACAACCAGACATTTATGAATGAAAAATCTCACGATAATAATATTTCGCAGATTGAGAATAGGTTGAACAAAGGAGAAAAGTACAATAAAAAGTTTTCAAAACCGCACCTGCAAATAAGCATCCCAGTGCCCAGACGTCAACTTCCCTGTAAAAAAATCATTTGAAGAAAATATGGTATTGGTAAATGTTCTTGGAAAACCCAGTTAAGGATTTATTATATATAGTGTGTATTGCCTATGCATAACTTTAATAGGTACAAAAATAGTACAAGAATCTTTCTCTCTTAGATTTAACCAAAGAAAGAATGAAATAATTCGTGTGAAGCTCAAGCTGAGTTGGGCATGAAATAAAAACGGGAAGTTAGAAAGGCAAGGTGATTTGTAGGACAGGAGAAAATTGCCGTACCACGTTGTTCATATTATTAGTGCAAAAAATCAAACAATGAATTCAATATACATAAATAAACCATATTAGAAAGCAATACATTATTTTTATGCTTTTACAAAATACAGTCATAATAATGAATAGTGGTAGTGGTAATAGTATTCATTTATTTTTTTCATATCGACTGATAAACATAAAGCAATATTTCAATTTTTTCATACTTTCCGTAAGCGACATCCATAACCAGTAGTTCTGGAGCGCGGTACCACCTTGTCGCAACATAGTCAGTGAATACTTCACCGGGTCCAGCCATATTCCTTGCAAATCCAAAATCACAGAGTTTCACTATACCATTCTTAGACACGAGCACATTTTCGGGCTTCACATCTCGATGGATTATCTACAAGAATTTTATTTTAAGAACACAAAAACCACAATCATTTACACATACATGTATACATTTTTTTGATACACAACAAAATAACGTTATTAACTTTATGGTTGACTGACATGTACATACAATATAGGTAGTTATTTATAAAAATGCATGATATGCTTTAATGACGATGGCGATAGAGTAAGAATTTCCATTTTGAGTTAACACCCTCTGAGCAGTTCAAGGTATAAGCTCTGTTTTTGTATGCAATCTAGTGTGCTTTTTTGTGTCGTTTCATTCTTTTATAGTTTGGCACGCACTATGATATGATGTGATGTGAAAAGGCTTTCTTTCACACAGCAGGTCCTACAGCATGATGAATGGTCGACCGACGGTAATTTACTTTATCAAAGTTTGTTTATGAAAGAAAGCTAAATATGTGTATATGTTGATGTTGTGATGTGTGTGTGCTGCACATTTACTGTTTACTTAGTTCAAAGAATTTAGTGTGCTTGTTGGTTTGGTTTGGAGTGAAAAGAAAATCCTGCGAGTGTGACGATTATTGGTGTCGTTTGAATTGCCTTGGGTGAAAGCTCTGTATTTCCTTTTTCAAAAGGAGTGGCTTTATGACAGCATTTTACCTACTCTGAACAATCTTACAGCAGCAGCAAGCAACTGAACGCATTGGTATTATACTGTTATGCTTATGTTTATAACTGGTAAGTTGCAAGATTGTTTTGGGACTATTGTTGTGAGGTTTTTTCAGCTGCTGCTGTGTATGGATTAGGTTTAATTTGCAAATATACTACAAAAACGATGTAGGTATGTGGCTAAAAAGTGCAAAAATCTCGAAAAATATTCAAATGAATTTGAATTTTTTTCAAATGGGTTATCAACGGCATAATTAACAGATAGTATTGCCTGCAAACAAAACTATTTGCATGTGTTGTTTGTACGAAAATCCGATGGCGCCGACTCTTATATTTTTTCCTGATCACTAATATCATGAGTTATATGTACATTTTCTCTCTATTTTAATTATTCTCACTACTATCTAAGCCATCGTTGTTTATATACCCTGTCTATTCTTTCTCCAACTGGCGTTTCGTAACTACATGAAACTCAAAAAAAAAAATATTGGGATGTAGAAAGTAGACAGCATCCCCCAAAACCTTTAAAAATCAAGTAGATATCATGATGCCAAATCTAGTGTACGGACAGACGTGAGCAACAAAATTATAAGAACAACACACCATTATTTTCATATCAGCCACAAAATGAATGTTTACTTTCATTCAACCCATCATGTAGTATTCCGAACTGTGTACATGAGTACTTTTATACTAATATGAATTTTATATTGTGTACATTGGCTAACAATAGAACACGGAAGTAAATTATAGATTGCCCTCTGTGTCAAGAGGGAAGTAGAAGTGACAGTGAGAAACAGCACAATAGAGAAAATACTGTAACACGTTTTATATGAATTCATTTTACTATATTGCATCTTGCATTTGCATACCTATCATTTTGAATATTTACGGCTTTAAGCATATATATTTTTTAAATGATGTGAAAAGTGTCCCGTTTTTGTAACTGAACTGTTCCTTTGAATGCATTAAAAATGTTTCCTCATTTATTTTAACAAATGATATTTCCTGTTTTGTATGAATGCAATGCACTATCCTCATCAGAAATCCATCATTTAAGTAGAATGTTTAAGTTCAAACAGATTAAAGTTAGTGATAGCAATTTAAAATAATATGCTTACATTATTCTCATGGCAAAAGTTCAGTCCTCGCAAAATCTGGTAGATATATTTTCTACACGTTTCTTCGTCCAGCCCATGAGACTTTTGTTCCAGTTCATCAAGCAACGTATGATCAATAAATTCAAAGACAAGATAGATATGCTTTCTCCTGCGAAATACTTCTATCAGATTGACAAGATTTTCATGACGAAGTTTCTGAAAACCAAATATTCCAGGTTAAGCTTTCTTCTAATAGCACACACACACAATTACATAATGGAAATGAAAAAATCATAACTCGTTACGTACCCTTAAAACGCGTATTTCCCTTAACGCGATTTTTCTCACATTTTGGTCATCTTCTGAATCTATAAACTTTTTAATTGCAACTACTGTTCCATTGTCTCTACACTTGCACTTCAAAACAACCCCATAACTTCCCTCCCCTACAACACCGAGTGGCTCGTATTTTTCCATTTTTCAACACTCCTTAAATCCCAACAAATATCAGAAAAACTGCACTTTACTACATTGAAATGATCTCTGATTGCATTAGCGTAGGTATTTAATTTCGCCCACTCAAATTCATGTTTCCACTTTTGCACTAAAACACTTAAAATTGTACAACGCAACGCTTAAAAAACGTCTTCACAATTACAATGCAAAGTTGGGCTTCCTTTCAGAATGACATAATATTATCAATTATGCACATAAATAACAAAGCTATGCACTAATTGATTCCGTGGATAGGTAGACAATAACATTTATACCCAATGGTTTCTTTATCATAATCCGAAATCCAAAAATCGAACTAAATCAACATGAAAACCTTCCGTGATGACTCACCTGCTCGAACTACTTGCTACTTCTGTGGTCAATCGGGACAAGTACATAAGCAACTTTTTTCACTCACCTGTCCCATTCTTTTAGGGAAACTTCTCCCCACAACGTTCCTTGTATTATCCGTTAATGGACACCAACACCACTACTCACTTTCACGACACAACCATACTACTTCCATGCATTTCCAAACATAACATAAGCACACACACAGTTTAGTTGGTAAGCACTAAGCACAACAAAACCTTTTTCCTTACAAATGCGATAACCCTAACAAGCCGCACACAGGGAAATAAGAAGGAAGCGAAATGAAAGAAAAGCAGAGGACGCTAAGAACTTAAACCAAGAGAAAGGTATTGATTAGAAGTTTTTCTCCCTGCATGTTTCATATCTACAGTCAAGTCAACCCATATTAAACAATATATCTCCGTACATCATAACAACAAAACTTTGCATTATTGAGACTAGGGCTTTTTCAGCATGAGTATTTCCCCTTTCACCACTTTCATTTTTATTTTTGGCTTAATGCTATTGCGATGTTAGTTTTGTGTATGATATATTTCAAGTTTGGTCAGATTACTATGTATAAATATTTTCTGTTTGTCTGTATTCCGTACGTACTTCCGTCCGTCGTTCCTATTTTTCGAAAACCACTTACAAGATTTTTATGCAATAACGTTTTACGGTCCCAGGCAAACTTGACTAATGGGTTTTATCCCTTTTCCCCGGGAGAAAAAAGCTTGTTCAAATTTAAGAATTTCTGATTAAAACTTTAGTACACCAATTTTAAAACTTTTTTAGAATAAAAAACTACGTTAGCTAAATGGTGAGAAATTCTAGTTATACGGTGTTGTGTTTTCAAGAATAAAATGTGCGAATAAAGTAGATTCAAAATCTAATAGTCTAATTTAAGTTACATTTTTGGGATAGACAAGCAGTACTTACTTCAATCGTTAAAATGGTGTATTTATTATTTGCTTACCATTTGTATGATATGTGTATGATTTTATCATTTCCTTTCTGTTTTTGACTTGGACCATAGAATAAAATGAAACGGTATGGTTCTTGACTAAGGAGGAAGTAAGGCTACTTTATTAGGTTACCTTGTTTGTCCATCCATAAACTAATGTATCCACAATTGGGGGTGTTTAAAACCAAAACCTTTTCTCATTGTAAAGAGGAAAACGTCTAAATGCGACACTAATACCATAAATCAATTCCAAATTTGGACCTTATCAAAGTAAAGCAATAAAATTTCGGAAGGCTATTGAGAGATTTAAATTAGTGGTGAATTAATTGAGAAAGTAGAAAAGCTGTTGTAATCGTATTAACTCTGCTCCGAGTACTTCATACATTCGTTCAAAAGAACTACTTCAAAGTTTGTATTGCATAATGGCGAATACATAAACCTAGATTGAATCATTGCATACATTTTTTCATTTTCAAATTGTGATCCATCACTGTTTTCTAGAACTTCTTTCTATTTCTTTATCATGGTGGAGGGCAAATTCATGAAGAAAGTTTAAGCGCAAGCAATGCATTGTAAGTTATAAGTTATAACAAAACAAGCTTATGGATTGAATTTAAGTATCCAGTGTATCTGTTCACTGTTATATTTTCCCTTTGCAGGCATGTTATCTCTCTTAATTTCGAAGGATCTTCTAATCTGTTGTCGAAATCATTTTTACTCTTTTGCACATTATTTTTGAACAGCAGTATTCTCTACCAAAGTTACTTTAAATTTGTTCGAAAGTTAGGCGAATGTGCAAAGTGTAAACTAGATAGTATGCTTTACACAAAAATGTAACGAAAGCTTAAGTCACATATTATGTTATGTAATTTCAGTAGTACTCTGAGCATAAGTTTTTTTGACATGATTTGATTACATTAGTAAGCAGTAATGAAAACACGGAATGACAATGGAGCATACATAAATATCAGAACAATGGAATTATGACAAAATTACTCACGTTTATCGGAAATAATGATATTTTTATTGTACTTAAAGAGTAAGCAATTTCACATAAATATTTGACAAGAAATTAATTTTCAGAATCAGAATTTTCAAACCACGCTGGCCTTTTCTTGCAAGAGAGAAATGTTTCAGTTCTAACTTCGCTGTATGGTGCATCCGTTGTGTGCATGCAATACGCTTGTTTTTTCCACAAATCATCTTGCAAGTAAAACCGTTTCCTGTTGAATAATAATATCGATTATACTCTGTTAGTGATTAAATAATTTTTTAAACAACTAAATGTATTCCCCTTACTTTCTTCCTCTTCCAAAGTTGCCAGTTGGTGAATTAAATGTCTTGCTGACATCATGAGGAAGCTTTTTAGGCTTTGCACTCCACGTTATAGTTTCTGCTGGACGTCTCATCCATTCTGTGTAGGCAGATCGCGCAAAAACGGTTTCCACGCATTTATCCACACCTTTAGCAAATTTCTCCAGACTTTCATTCATAAGAAAAAACTGCAACATTCTAGTAAATTCGCCAGGATAGTACCTGTATAATTGAAGGAAGCTTGTAAAATTCGACCTATTCATATTCGTAAAAAAATTCTTAATGTTCCCTTTTCTAATTACCATCTAAATAATATCGCTGGGTTCTTTAAAAATGCCTCCATTCTTACAAAGTATGCACTAAAGTCAAACGGATTAGCTGTAAAATGCTCAGCACAGTA
>JAQFXM010003236.1:0-21020 GCA_034693345.1 Entomobrya multifasciata | reverse complement strand
AGCATGAATGTTATTATGACGTAATACAAACTGTCGCCCCAATTATCTTTACCAAATAGGAATTTCGTCATTCTTGCAAACTTGCGATGAGTTCCTATTTTAGTTTACTTAGCTCAACGGTATAAGTGGTGACTCCTTAAAGTCAAAGGCCCTTTGGTTGAAACACCCAAACGGTGAGAAATTAAGCTGTGTTTTGCTATTTTTTAATGGAGAACAATTTAAGGAGGATGGGAGATCCCAGGAGGATGGAGGGGCTGGGTTGCCGGACAGGGCGATTATTAATTTGACAAGGGTCCCCCCTTCTGTATTATTTTTTAATTTATTTTTTTAAACTATGATAGCTAGGCTATTGTTGGTTACATTCAAATTTAATAAAAATGATATTATCTATAGTAAGGTTAGGTTAGGTTCAGTTAGGTTGAAACTCAGTATACGTATTTTCATGCATTTAATTAGGTTGTGTTAAGTTCGGTTAGGTTAAAAATCTTGAAAGTTTAATTTTCTAATGCTTGGTAAGATTCGGTTAAGACAAAATCAAAATCAGACAATTTTTGAAAATTTGAAAAAATATATAGAAGGGGGGATTCAAGGGGGAGATTTAATGAGAATGGAGGATTCAAGGAATATGGAAGATTTAAGGAGGGGATTCAAGGATGATGGAAGATTTAAGGAGAGGCTTCAAGGATGATGGAAGATTTAAGGAGGGGATTCAAGGATGATGGAAGATTCAGGCGGAGATTTAAGGGGGATGGAACATTCAAGGAGGAAATTCAAGGGGGAGATTCAATGAAGATGGAGGATTCAAGGAGCATGGAGGATTCAAGAAATAGATTAAAGGAGGATGGGGGATTCAAGGAGGAGATTCAAGGAGGATTCAAAGATGACGGGGATTCCAGGGGGTTGGCAATTCGTGGAGGATTGATTCGAGGAGGATGGTGATTCGAGGAGGATGGTGATTTGAGGAGGATGGTGATTCGAGGAGGATGGTGATTCGATGAGGATGGTGATTCGAGGAGGATGGTGATTCGATGAGGATGGTGATTCGAGGAGGATGGTGATTCGAGGAGGATGGTGATTCGAGGAGGATGGTGATTCGATGAGGATGGTGATTCGAGGAAAATGGCGATTCGAGGAGAATGGCGATTCGAGGAGAATGGCGATTCGAGGAGGATTCAAAGATGACGGGGATGGCAGGAGGTTGGTGTTTCGAGGAGGATGGTGATTCGAGGAGGATGGCGATTCGAGGAGGATGGTGATTCGAGGAGGATGGCGATTTGAGAAGGATAGAAAGATGACGGGGATGCCAGGAGGTTAGTGTTTCGAGGAGGATTCAAAGATGACGGGGATGCCAGGAGGTTAGTGTTTCGAGGAGGATTCAAAGATGACGGGGATGCCAAGAGGTGGTGTTTCGAGGAGGATTCAAAGATGACGGGGATGCCAAGAGGTTGGTGTTTTGAGGAGGATGGAGTATTAAATGAGGTTGGCGATTCGTGGAGGATGGTGGGTTCAAAGAGGATGTGGGGCTTCAAGGAGAATTCAAAGATGACGGGGATTCCAGGAGGATGGCGATTCGAGGAGGATGGAGTATTAAATGAGGATGGCGATTCGTGGAGGATGGTGGGTTCAAAGAGGATGGGGGGGTTCAAGGAGAATGACGAGTTAGGGTATTTACTGAGGGGGTATTCTTTTTTTTACTCGCATTCATATCATTTCCGATAACTTCAGTTTTCGGGCGTTCTACTAGTTATGTATATTTGTAGGTGTACCACCTCCTCTTTGTAAATAAAAATGTTTGTAACTTGTTTTTGGAAGGACGTTGATGAATGTGATATCAGACTTTGTGTTTTGTTGTATCATGACTTGGTCCAATTTAAAGAAAAAAACTAAATTGTTTATTGATTGCAATGCAACATTTCATTTCACTATAATAATAATCATATCAAAATGCACACTAGCGACTAAAACCAGAAGACAGTGGGATCGGCGGATGAGAGAGGGTGACTAGAGACAACAAAGCTTACTAACTTCCCCCTTTCCATCTCTCTGTAATTCTCATTTCGTTTTTGTTATACTATTTTGTAATTTTTGTAGATATTATTGTTTGTAATACAAACTCCTTCTTCAATCTTCAACCCTTTCACTATTTTGATATTAATATCTTTTAAAAATCCTGCTATTGCACATCCTTCTTTTACTCGCTCACCCTCTCTCTCTCTCTCTCTGTCGAACAATCAAGCTAAATTGTGTCGGATTTGTTTGCTACTTTTACTCTCTAGTAATCAGTTTTTTTCTTTAGTTGCAGTTTCCGTAGAAAATTACAACACTGGAAAAAAATTGAAAATGAGTGTTTGGGGATAACAAAAGAATTTTGTGTGGTGGTTTGGTTTGGTAGGGTGATTTTGATGAGGATGATGGCGTACTTTATTGCTTTTCATAATACTCCATTTTATTCATGGTCGCTTAATGCACACGTTATGTTATGAGCTCCTGCCTGACATTTTGTTGTTGTAAAAAAAAGAGTTAAAGAATCGCGTGCACTCTCGGTTTGGTCGGTAGAATAAAAAAATTGTTTGAGACTTGTAGTAATAAAACCTTCTGTATACATACATATATTAATGGGTTCTAAAAAAACAAGCAAGCTTTCAATGCTTTTTTTTTGTGTGTTATTAGTACGGATACTCTTTTGGTAATAATAAATGTAGCAATTATGAAGGGTGACGGTAAAATGTACGCAATCAATCACAAGATATGATATTTTTACATGGTGATGTCATGTATTAGCTTACATTACATTTTGAAAATAATAAACTATGCGAGAGAGGGGCATGGCATGATATGTATTTTTCTCTGGTCTGCCTTTTTCAAAACGAACAGGAAGAATTTAATGGATAGCAAAATGGTAGAAATCATAGTTATCATTATCATCGTATCATGTCCATCTGCCCCAGACATTTAGGATATGAACGACAGACAGACAGAACGTCATCACTATTATTATCAGTAAAAAACGTTCCTGTATGATCAGAAGGACAATTGTACAACAGCAGCAACAACATTAAAATAAAAGTAAACTAGTGATCTGATCATAAACAGATATGCAGATACATGCATACTTGTAGTTAGTTTTTAGTAGTAAATGGCAACTTGAAACAATTGCTAGACAACTCTTTTATCTTGATAAGCAATATGGCCAAAGAATGATCATAAAACAAGAGCAATTGTCATCACAAAACAAACAAAAATGGCCATCCTAACAAAGTCGGGCCATCAACCAAGTGACAGGTTTGAAGGAAAAGGAGCAATAACAATACTATAAAATGTGGGCTGGTAACTACTGTAAAACAATTTAAAATGCTAAAAACTACTCCAGCAACAAAAACGACAAAACAGGACAGGAACAACAACAGGTCGCATAAATTTATGTATTCTCCAAACAAGCTGGTTAAAAAAAATTACTTATTGAGTGTGTATTTCATGTCCATGTCTGCAACTCTTATTATTATTTTAACGAAGAGAAGAAGAGCTTGAAAAAAAGAGCTACTCTCATACTCATTTATTTAGCTTAATAGGTAGCTAGTAGCATCATGGTATAAACTAAATAGCGAGAGAGATTCAGTTTGTTTGAGTGCCAGAACACTTCATGTTACGTGTTTGATAATACATTAGAGCAACGCCTGTTTTTTTATTCAAACCGGTTCACAGTTCAATCTTCTTCTTTTTTGCCAATTTTGTACAAGTTATGGACAAAGTTACATTTAAAAACTGAAAATAGGGCTGGGTTTAAAAAATAAGAAGGGATTTTAAAGGGTTGCGGCTGTGTGGCATGGCATGGCATATTTACTACTTTTGTTGCTATTGTCATAAGAAAGTAATGCACGCATATGATAAATTTTTAGTTTTACTACTTGCATGCAAACAACTTTACAAAGCGCAGCGTAAGTTAAGACGGTAACAAGACAAACAGAGGAGGAAAAAAATTATGCAAAGCATGGAAAGCGACACGACGACAAGGAAGAAAGTGAACAAGTTTTTCTCAGTTCACCTTGTGGAGAGACAGTGAAGAAAAAAACCCAAAGAAACGAGGTCTTCGACTTCCTGTTCCTCTTCTTCCATGAATACATTAGAAAAAATATATGCATACATACAATCCAGTCGCATACACCACCACCACCACCGACTTATACAGTGTTGCACCATATGTGTTGCATGATTCGCGCTGGTTTGTGCAAAAAGCATAAGGAATCTATATAGTTAGTTGATAGTATGGTGTATACGGAAACAAACAAAAAAGTTACTTGCTGATTTCCTTGTTTCTTTAGAATTCTAGTAAATACTCACTTGTTATATAGAATTAAAACAGAACACGCCAAAAAACCTGGTTCAGAGCACACAGGAGCCGGTGGTATGGTAGCAGAGAAGCAGCAGTGGCAGTGCAAAGAAGAGAAAAAAGGTTTTTTGTTACTTTGGTGAAAGGAAGCTCAGCTCTCTTTTTCTCTGAAAAGTCTAACACGGGCAGTAAGGATAAACACATGCATGCATGAACTCTTATCATCATCGTCGTCATTGAAGAAAACAGAGAAAAGCAACCAAGAATAACTTTTGTTGTCAGAGAATATATAGCCTGTTTTTCCTTTTACCCAACAAAAAAACTTGGTGACTTGAAAGTTGTAACTATTGTGCATGTGTGTAAAAGTTAAAAGTATACATATTACTTATACACCTATCTATTAAAACCACCACCACAACCATTATACTATTTATATGGACCACCATCGTCGTAACGTAGCCGTCGTAGTAAAATATCTGGCTGCTGCCGCGCTGCCACTACCACCGCCGCCGCTACACCACCACCAATATTGCTGCACTGCGCTTCTTTCTTTTTTCCCTTTTTACTTACTCATTATTATTATTAAGGAGAAAAATACTTTAAAACATTTTCTATACTTTTCCGCTCTATGAAAGTTACATCACACAAATACGCAGCAGAAGAACAAGAAGACTGACTACATATTACACACAACACATATAAATTCATATATACACCCAAACCCAACCATTTAGGCAAAGTAAAATAGGAGCACATACACCAATATTCCAACGAAATAGTATGAAAACAAGTAATAATATTAATGTTGCCTCTCTTGCTATAGTAATAATGGGCACATTTATGTGTACATTTGTTTCCTTTCTTTTCCGGTATTTCTCTCAGGTCTTGAGTGTTGGTTTTTCAGACTTTGGGTGTTCTTCCACCACTGCCTAGCCTTCTTCGCCTGATGCTATGTCATGGCCTGGTGGTCCTTCATTCTTCTTCCTCCTTTTTCTCCTCAAACTTCCATTCCATCGGGTTTTCCGCTGTTGGCTGTTGCGCATAGTTTTACTTAAACATACTATTTACTTTTTCTATGCATTTATTTTAGCCGATTACTCGTTTTCTCAAAATTTTCTCCCGTGTATACCAACCACCATCACCACCACCCGTTTTCAAATAAAAGCTACGTATTATTATTGCTATTGTTTACTTACCTAATTGTAACTATGTAAAATGCTCTCTCGGAAACTTTTGAGAGAAACAAAAGTAGCGAAAGCCAAAATGCTCCTCCTGCCCTCCTAAAACTTAATGTGCACACATACCACTTTCTTTTGAGGATAAATATAATGTAAGAAAGTACCGGTTGACATACATTTTGGGGCAAGTTAATACAACTACAGACAATACAGCTTACAAACTCAACAATTAAATGAAAAAAATAAAACCGTTATAATTTTAAGAAGTTAGGTTCGCTAACCGATACCCCGCAAGCACAAAGAAATGTATTGTTAAAACGGAATACATTTAGCTTTTTATATACGTCATGGACGAATGAACAGACAGGCAGGTCGACAACATGTAATTAAAAAAGTATAGCTTTCGCTACTTTAATAATATTGAATTGAAATGGAATAAAACGTGGTTGTTACAAAAAGATTGCATGTTTTCTCTCTCTCCCCGCTTATATATTTGTTATATGTTATTGTATTTTGAGAGCGTGTGTGATTGTGATTGTGTGTGTGTTGTGTTAGGGGATGTGTACATCCGCATGCAAACATAAATTGTTCCACACAATCATAAACATGCATACGACATTACAACTTCTTGCAACTTTTCAGTTTACTTTTCAGAGAAACTTGAACCACTATTGTACTATATAGCTCTCTCTCTCATCATATCCCATTCCTCTTTTATTTTTTTCTTGGTGTAAAATAATATGCTGTCTAAAAGAGAAAGAGAAAGCATCAAAAAAATGAACATCAACAACAAAGCTTCTCTCTGAATAAAAGCTTCTGACTGAATACCTTTCTCTTTTCAAGTAAAGTAAACTCTGACGTCCTCTCTCTCTCTAGTTGTTCTCCAAGTTGCATTCCATTTGCAAGTACAAAAGGGAAAAAAGAAAAATTGGTTGATGTTTTTAAGAGAAGGGATAACTAAAGAAAATAATTACGTATACGAGAGAATAATAATAGCGAAATGCACACACAGTGAACAAAACGAAAACGACATTACACAAAATAAGCGTGTTTTTGTGTACATGCTGCTTTGCTGCTCTACTGCATTCTTTACAGTATAAAAAATAGAATGTACAAAGCTTGCACACGACACACGACAAACAAATAATTTAACAATAGCTGCAATAAATACACGCATTAAAATAAACCGTCGAATGGAAAAACACAAAAAGAACATGTGTTACTCTTGTAAAACCACTAAGTACGCGAAAATGGCATAATGTTACCATTTTACTTCCACTTATTGGTATATTTGTTGGGTTGATATTTGTATGCATGCATGTTCTTTAATGCTATGCGTATTATGTTCTTATTTATGATTATATGACGATAAGGTGCACATACACATGAATGACACACAAGTACATATTTGAAATCCTTTATCGTTATCGTTTAACACGGTTTTGTGAAAGGAGTGACGGCAATAAGATTAAAGCATGCTATTTTACATTTCAAATTAAATGATTTCGTTTTCAAAAAAAATTAATAATCTCAGTCTTCTGGTAAATAAATAAATATTTTTTTTTGTAATTAGTCTAATGACTGTTAATATTAAAAAGGCATAATAATTTTAATTTTAATGATATTACATATAACAGGATGATAAAATAACAAAGAGAAAGAGTGGTCTAAAAAGTGTCTCAGAGGGAAAGTCTTATTGCCATTTGTTTTTAAAGGAAGTTAGCTTGGGATTTTAATATCCTCTTTTCTCCTCGTCGTCTTTTCCTTTTTCTCTCTTGTAGATTTTCTCTGTTTGTTCGTGGAACTGTGATTGTTGGTTTTGCAAGTTTTCACAAAATGTTCTCAATAAATGGCACGTTTTGTTTTATTTTGTGTGCTTTCTCTTTTTTAGTACTTTGCTCTCTGCCCATATGCCCATATATTCATTCTTTAATTTTCCTCCCAGTCACATAACTTTAAGCTTTCGATTTCAGTTCAGCTATGGAGCTGTGAGTATAGTAGTGTAAGTAGCAAGGAAAGGGTTGAGTTTATGTTGTTAAATTCATGCAAAAGACATAAAAACTATTATGATTGAAACTCATTCATTGTTGGTTTGAGCAACCTTACCTGAGAAAGTTGAGTTGAGTATTTTTTTGTAAATAAGGCTGTAACACTGCATGAGATATTCAAATAAAATAAACATATAAAATGTACATATGATATGGAGAAAAGGGTGTTTATAAATTATATTTTTTGAGGAGGTAGGCCGTAAAAGTAGTAAGGCTGATTGGTAGGTTGTTTTTCCAAAAGTGAAACAGTAGAGAAACAAGTGAAACAAGAAAATAAGAAGTGTACACAAAAAACAAAAGGGAATATCAAGTGAAAGAAGTTTTCTCTTTTGGAAGTTTTTTTTTCTCCTGTGCGAGTTTTTGGAGTTGGAATCAGAGTGAGATTTGAGTAAGGTGAGGTTTTCACTGTGACTGTGAGACTTTTTTTTGTTGCCTTTATTTAAAATGGTCGAGGATTTATAGCCTTCTCATCTAGATCTTAGATAGGACCAAGATAACAGCAAATTATGGGGTATTCTGTATTTGGGACTCATACAGAATGTCAAATATGAGTGGTTTTTTTGGAGTAAATGAATTTTTTCATGACGCTTGAAGGTAGGTACTAACACAAGTACAATATCAACGCACGCACGCAGTAGTCGTAGCATAAAAAAAATACAAGAGAAAATGCATATTATTAAATGTTTTATGTTTGCTTACTTTTGTGTGTAGATGCATTTTCTATTAGAAAATATTTATATGAAAGTTGAAATATGAAGTGTATAGAGAGCTGTGCTCATGGTGGCTTTTGATTTCTTTTTTCTTGTTGTTTGTTGTAAACCTTTATTTATTTAGTTGTGTTGTGAGTCATGAAGTAGGTTGATAATCACAGGTGTGGTGACTAGTGGTTTTGCCAAAGAGTTTCGTGCAAATTTCGTCTTCAGGAAATAATTTTGGTGTTTGCTTGTTGTGTGGTCCTTTAACTTCTCTCTCTCGGCTGTATGCCACTTTTCCTGAGCGACGGTTTCGGTGGTGGTGGAGGTACCCACGTACGTCCACTTATATTGATTCTATGACTAAAATGGGCTTTTCCATACAAAATGGAAATTAAACGCTGCCGTGATGTTGATGTGTGTTGTGCGTTTATTAGAGAAAACTTTTTTTCTCTGGGTACTGGGTTCTCTAGAAAATATATAATATTTCATGCCATAATTGATCTTAATGTACTTTCTAAATGAGTAGGAAATAATGAATGAGACAGCTGTAAAGGAATGTCATTTAAGCTTGTGAACTCGATGTTTTAAATGAGTTTTTTTTGTAATCTTAAAAATTAATCAAGTTTTATGAGATGATGGACACTGATGATTTTTTTATTGTTTTTTTATTCTTGTAGCGAGCTCCTTGACTTCCACCACTCCACGAAGTTCACTCGGCGGCAATCGCCAAAACCCTCCGTGGCTCAGTCCTTCGAATCCTTTTGGAGGATCCAGTGAAACTAAGTCAATAGATAGTAGTGCCATTGGTTTAACTAACCGTGGGAGCTCCTCGTCATCTACAAATGAAGAGCCCTTAGCGCCCGATATCCCATATGGGCCCCCTATCTTAAGTAACTTGTCAAAGTATGGACATAGTGAATTTCCATCTGGAATGAACTATCCTCTCCTTCCACCTGAGACAGATCAGAATCCGTCAGTGGGTCTTATGGTGACCACGACTACTGTACTGCCAGCATCTTCTTCGTCCTCTTCTAGTGCCGTCCTTTTAAGTGAAGTGAATCCTCTGATCCCACCGGGCTCATCATTAGACTCTGATGGTGACGGGAATCTCAGGGTCATGAACTCTGATGAAGATGACGATACCATAAGTGAAAATGATGACAGACCTTGGGCTGGTATGGGGGCGGATAAAGATGTCGGAGGAGATGTTACAGAGAGTATGGACTGGAGTCAGTTTGAGAGAGAAAAATCAAAATCTGACAATGGCGGTGGAGGGACGGAAAATATGTGGTCAGATAAAGTTGCTGGAGGTGGAGGAGATTCACCAAATGGGGTCCTCAGTGCTCCCAATAGTAATAACAACAATAACCATAATACAAACGAAAATGCACTAGGCCCTGTACGCGGTGTGGTAACTGTCAGTCCAACCGTGTTTCCAACGCAACGTAATCATGGAGGCTCGGATGAAATTGACATGGAAAAGAATCACCGTTATAATTCACCCCATGGTAGGTTCCACAACGCGTGCATTTATAGAATAACAAGCTTCTGTTTATTTACACACCAACCTTATTCCCTATTTTCTTTGGTTTCTTTTTATGAGATGAAATCTCATCATCATATTTTCTTTCCATCACCACCATATCGCCATCATTACATTCATTCTTATGTCTGTTACCTCATTAGGTCGGGATATCAGTAAAGTATACTGCCAGACGAAAATGGATCGGGGCATGTTCTGGAACTGGACTATGGTCGGGGAAGTGGCAAAGCAACCATGTCCTGGTGGAGCCTCTGGTCTCGCGAGATGGAAATGTGTAGGAAATGAGCAAAATAATAACTTGCCCACGTGGTTTCCTGAATCCCCTGATCTCAGCGACTGCAAATCAGCTTGGCTTCTTAGTCTCCAGGTATGTAGGAATTTTTTTTTCTTTAGAAAAAAATGTCTATGGGAATTATATATTATATTAAATGAACATGGCATTATCACCAGTATTCCTTATAGGTTGCATTTAAGACTTTTTTTTCTTAAAAAAATATCTTCGGTGTTTGGTGAAAGTAGAAAGGCAAAAAACAGGCGAGAGGATAATAATTCATATGTTCGTTATTACTATGTCGACAGGCAAGAGTGTTGGAGGGAGACAGAATATCCAACGTTGCGAGTGACTTGGCTCAGGTCACAAGCACAAAGCAGATGTACGGAGGAGATATTGCGGCTGCAGTGAGGATTATAAAAACGATCGCTACAAGGATGAATGATCAGCTGCGAACGCTAACGAACCAAGTGAGTAGGGAAGATTTAGCAGCGGAACTTTTAGGCTTGATACTGGAGGCGGGTAGCAATTTGCTGGAGAAAACTCGACTGGATCCGTGGAGGGACTTGAGCTACGCCGATCAAATGAAAATTGCGACTGATCTTTTGGTGGGATTAGAAGATAATGCATTTCTCCTTGCCAACGTGGTCACCTCAGAAAAGACTCTGAGGAAGTCAGTCAAAAATATCTGTAAGTAAATCAACAGAAAAAAATATGTAGGAAATGGAAAAAAAAGAACAAAAAACATTCCAAGCCAAGAGAAAACAGAGAGAGAGTGAAGGAAATGAAGAAGTGTTTGGCAAAGGAAAAAGACAAGAGAAAAAAAACTTTCTGTGTTTTCCTTCGATATTTTTCCTTGTGTTTTTTTCTATCTATCTAAGAAAATGTTTGTTCGTCCGTATAATAGAAGCTGAGATGCAATATCTTTGTCACTTACAAGCTTTTACACCAAAATTGTTTGGAGACCTTTTCTCTTGTTTTTTTGGGTTTTTTTTAACACTGCAAACTTCTCTCACTGTATGTTTTTTTTTGCTCAACTGATACTGATGGGCTAATGCATTTTTTTTCTCTTCAATCTCTCGCCACCACTGTCGGTTTCCGACTCACGACTTCTCTTGGTTTTTTTGGGGGTACCACTACCACCTTCCTCTTCGTATACATAATAATATTAGATGGCCCATCAATCTCGATCAATGTACAATGTTTTTTCATTGTTTTTTTCTTTCTTTCTTATAGTAACCACGATTTACGCCATTGAGGCAAACAACGTCCGAGAAATCAATTTCCCATCAGAATCCACAGATCATTGGGGACGATTGGGAGATGTATTGACCATGCCAGCAGAAGCTCTCAGAGAAAATAGTGATGGGGGTTTGGTGCGTCTAGTCTGTTTTGCGTACAACAATTTGGAACATGTAAGCTATCTCATTTTCACTCATGACTACAGACTATATGTGTTGTCGCCAGCAGCATGCATGTAAAATAAATTTGAAAATTTCAATGCTATATTTTCCTGTGCTTATGAATATGAAATAATTTTTTTAGTCGTGCCATTTCTGAGTTCTGGTTGTTGAGTTAAAATATGAGTGACGGTTTTTGCATTTGATTTTAAAACATTTCTTTGTTGCTTTCTGTCTTTAAGCATTTTGTTGGAAAGTAACCATAGAAATTTGTTTAGAAGGACGTGGATTATTTAGTAATGTTTAATATTTTATGATACACAGGTTCTCCAGCCTATCAGCTCGGAGCGTGGAAATGAGGGAGGAGAACGAAGGAAATTAGTAAATTCCCGTGTCATTTCCGCTTCATTAAATCAAGGACGACACATCCAATTAGCATTGCCCGTTCAGTTGACGCTCCGTCATTTATGGCTTGACAATGTGAGCAACCCTCAGTGTGTGTTTTGGGATTATACGCAAGAGTAAGTTAAAGTCAAGTCATTCCCCTTTTTCCAATCTACATAACATACATACAACGTTTTTCGCCTCTTCTTCGAAAATTGCTCTGACTGCGAAGAGTAGGTTTATTGCTAATTCTATTGTTGTAATTATGGGAAAAATAATCAAATTTTGTGACAATGACTTTATCGCTGTCCATTTGAAATGATGATGAAAAGATATGGTTATTACTGAAGTCTAGGCATGTACGTAATATATTTGGCTTGAGTAGTCAAAATGAAATAAGGGATATAATTGAATAAAGAAAATAACTATAGCTATTTATCAACTAATTTATACTTGAGAATTTAGAAAGCACTTAAGTTAATGGAGTATACATGCATACTTCAAACTTCCATTTTATATGATTTTACGTGGTTTGCTTGAATTTTTGAATCTTATGAACATTGCATTTAACACATATATATTTTTTAAATGTTTACAGCAAATGGTCAGAAGAAGGTTGTCGCGTTGTTAAGACAAACCGTACACATACCATGTGCCAGTGCACACATCTTACAAATTTTGCTATCTTGATGGACCTGGAACCTCCACCAAAACATCTTCCGACACCCAAAATGCTGCAGGTAAAGCATTTGCACTCTTTTGCTACTAGTTTCCAGCAAAATATTTGTCTATTAATATATTTTTGAGACAAAATGTGCATATTTTTATATTTTTTGTAAACAGGTTGTTACGTACATTTGCTCTGCTGTGGTCATTTTGTGCCTTGTCCTAACAATTATCATCACACATTTCTGTATTCATGGCAAAGTAAGTAAAAATATTGATTTTTCCATGATTTATGTTCAAATGAGAATAAGCTCAATTTTGCTAAACAAAAGGTTTTTCTTGTTTTTTTTTCACCAACAGGTATTCCAAACAATGATTTTGAAAAATTTGTTTTTCTGCTTATTAATGGGAGAAATCATTTTCGTGTTCGGGAGCAACCAAACTGACAATTCTTTAGGGTGTACTTGCATTGCCATCGTACTCCACTTTTTCGCACTGGCATCTATTCTCTGGCTATTCCTTCATGGTAAGTAGTGCAAACTGTTTTATTTTTTATCTAACATTTTGATGCTCTAGTAAAATATGCGAATTAAACTATTAAGCATTATCAGGATCCAGTAACACATATATTTTTAATATGACAATCTCAAAATAGCCTGATTATGAAGTTATTAGACTCTCTTCCTCCACAACTTATGAAACAAAACAAATGCCACCGCTGTGTATTGTATAAAAAAGAATGGCTTGTAGTTCATGAATTATTTTGTGACCATAAATCACACAGTGGAGATAAAGAGAGAGGGACAGACAGAGAGAAAATAGTTGGTCTGTTGACCTGACTAACCAAAAATGAGAGAATTATTTGAATATGTGTTTCTACTATCCCATTACTCTTTCCTCCGCATCTGTTTTACTATCACTTATTGTTTTATTCCATGCATTTTCTCACCATATTTTGGAAGATATCTCGATATAATTTTCTTGTATGTTTTTTTTCTCTTTCTATTGTACAGGCTTCCATTTACATTTGATCGTGGTGGAAGCAGCTGAGAGTGGATTATCTCGTCAGTTGTGGTATTATGGGGTCTCATATGGCTCCCCTGCAATAGTCGTACTTTTGTCCTTTCTCCTCGACCCAAGAAGTTACCGTAGTGATGAGTATTGCTGGATTCAAACCAGTTTTGCACTATTATGCTTTGTTGGGCCAGCCGTCCTGGTCGCATTGGTAAGTTTTTACGTGAAAATTCCCTATGAAAATGCTCGAAACTAAAACTTTCTCCACTTTCTCCTGTGGTGTGGTCATTCTTTCCTTCTCGCTGACTGTGAGGAGAAGAGCGAGTAAACATGCATTTTTCCACATGTCACATTAAATGTGTTTAATTGTTTCGTATCATTTCTCTTATTCAAACCAAACCACCACAAGAGACTGTGGAGAGAGCAACGCGTTTTCCCTTGATCATTATCACATTGTATTTTGTGTGTGTCTGTGTGGGAGTTGTGAGTTATGTGTACTTGCACTCTACTGACTCTTTTAACCTCTGTCTTTTATTGTTACAGGCCACCGCTGCCATGATAATTTATACGTCATATAAAATATGTGGACTGGTTTCAACTATGCCTAAGAAGCCAAATGATGACAAAGCATTGTATATTTACGCTAGGTAAGGGATTAACCCAGTTGAATGGATATTTGGATGAAATTAATGTGGAATTTTGTTAATTTGTGAATAATTATTTCTTAATCGTCAACGGTTTTTTTCTTATTTTCAGCACATGGCTTCGTGGAAGCTTTTTAATTCTTTTCCTCATGATTCTGTCATGGACATTAAGACTGCTAGATTTGGAATCAGATTCTCCCTCATTGTCGTACGCGAGTAGTATTAGTATTGCCCTAGAAGGAATTATCATCTTGGTTTTCCACTTTTTAAAAGCTGAAGATGTACGTGTATACAAATTAAAATTAACCCGATTAAATTATGCTTTAAAATGAATTATATATGCTTATTTGTGTCCTTGACTTATTTTTTAGATGATTTCAAAGATATGTGATTGTGGTAAGAGCTCGGATGCGAGTGATACAGAAATGTCTACCCATTCTCAACAGCAACTCCAAGCTGGACAGATTGCAAACTCGACACTTCAGTCGACTGGGGGGATCCTGAATGAGCCCTGTCATAATAACCACCACTTAACAGCACAGAGACTTCCAGATAGTGCTCGACTTTTGACACTGAGTCGACAACCAGTCGATATGAGAAATCATGAGGGAATTTATGCAAAGCAGTTGGCTGCAGTGGGAATGCAAGCGTCACCAGGTTAGTGTTACACAAGTGACACAGGTCATTTACAACGTTGGACACTTGTTTTTTTGGATGTCAACTTAAATTTTCGGTTGTTTTATACGCTGTAGGTTTTGGTGATTTTGGTGCTGGAGGTATGACAGCAGGGGGCCACAGATATGTAGGAGATGGAGCTGGCATACTAGGTTTGTACAGTAAGGGAGGCGTAGGTATGGACGGAAGTTGGACGAGAGGAAGTAGTTATTCCGACATTCGAAGTGTCGGTTTTCATCGTAACGATCCTGTATATGAAGAAATTGAGAAACCAAATCACATGTCACCAAGGGCATCCGTGTCAGATCTCTCAGAAGATGAGGGTCAAATATATCCCCACGAATTAGATATTTATCATCGCAATATCTACGGCCAGCAAGTAAGTAAATCTGTTAATGAAGGAGAAAGCTGTAATTCTTTAAATTATCTATTAATTCTAACTGAGTATTTATTTATTTATTTACAGACAAGAAGCTTATCTCACTATCATCCCCATTTACATGGAAATAAGCGAAAAATAGATATTCTTCAAGGTGGTGGAGAAGCCGCAAATCCCCTTCTCGCATCACTCAACAGAGGAATTCATCATCCGCCCCCGTCCCAAACCCACTACACGACGAGGCATCGAAATCCTTCGTCGGATCATCATCCTAATCATCATAATCATCACGTGTCACTAAAGGGATTACATCCTGATGAACACATTCTGCAAAATGTGCACATGGTTTAGCAGTGAATCAAGTGGTAGTCATAGATAATAATAAATATTATAAATAAAAATGTAATTACTGTTAAAAACATATACATATATGAATTTGTTGTAAGTGTAAATATGTAAATAGGTAAACAATATTTTTATTGAAGAAACGAAACGTAGTCAGAAAACTGCTGAGATTCATATAGACGAGAGAGGAGAGAAGCAAAAGTGAATTTCACACAACAGATTATTATAAATAATATTAAAAAACTGGACTGGTGAATGTGAGAGACCGCCTGAGAGAATTTACATATACCTATCTACAATTTACTACTTTTTATTATGATTAAAACAATGGCCGTGTATGCTGAATGTGAGTCTGTGACAATTTTTTCCCCGTTTAAGTTAACACGCTAGGAAAGTGCTATAGTGTTTTTTTCGTAACTTGTTGTGTGTGAGTGCGTTTTTTACCACGACAACATGAAGAATGGTTATAATTTTATCTTTGCAATCATTATCACCAATAAAAACCATACAACTATTTACTCGAATAGAATTTTTGTATTTTTGTTATCATAACTGTGTAAGGACAAAAAAATATTGTTAAGTGTGAACAAGTATTATATACAAAAAATCGAGCATATAATATAAACAATATATAAGATATATTTATGGTATGCAAAAAATTGTACCATGGTAGATTTTGTAGACTTTATACCATCGTATCATTGGTATTGTCACACCACAACGATTTTTTAAAGCAAACTACACTGACGTTCAATAGAGGTTCAAATACTTTGAGAAAATACCAAAAAAACTGGCTTTCGAATCGAAAAAAGAGAAAGCTTTATGCAAAGTGAAAGTATTTGTTCTCCAGCAACAACGGACGCCAAGTGAAGAAGATCTCGATCATTCTTGATGACAATGTTCATCTGCTGACACCCATCCAATCCTGATATATGAGATATATTATGCAGATATTGAATATTATTGAATTTAATATTAATATATTGTTGTTATTACTTGTGTACGCATAGTTTACCACAGAGAAGAAAAAAACAATTTTCTACGTACAGTGAATGTACAAAATGAAAAGAATCCCAAATCCAGAGAGTACTTTAAGAAGAAGAAACATAATTAAATATATTAAGTATATAATTTTCTGTTGTTAGTGGTTGTGACGACTAGCGTTAAAACCTGCTATAAAAATGATGATCTATCTAAAAAAAATTATATGATGACTAAGTATACATTATATGGCTCTACCTACATGATATAGTGTTTTCCACTACACTTCTGCATTTATTACGTCTTTATTGTAATTTTAAATATTATTATGATGGAAAGCGTCAGTTGTCAGATTTGATGACTCACACGCATATATTGTCATTATAATTATTATTACTACTTGTATCTTTACGAACTTACTGCACATATTGTTACAAATCTTTACATAACCAAGTTGACAAGCAAATACCTGTGAATGAAAATTGGCTTTCGTAAAAAAATATTCAAAGAAAAATGCTGAAGCCGGCAGATTTCAGATAAGCTTTCAAAAGTTATCAAAATTAATTTTTATCGATTTTTTTCAAATTTCTGTTTAGCAAAAAAATCTGTTTCTTGTATAATCTAGCTCTAATTTCATATTAAACAATTAACTATTATCTTCAGTTAAAACTGTTAATAAGTTGCCATATAATCAACTACTCAAACTTCCTTAGCCGTTTATCTTTGCGAAATTTTCTCTCTCGTTATTTCGTCCTGGCGTTGTCGAAAAAAAGAAAAAAAAGTCCGTTGAGCCCGACTTTAAAGTTTATTTTGTGATGCTTTTTAAAACATTCAAAGAAAAATGTATGTTAGAACCAAAGTAACAAAAGTTTGTTATTAAAACGTGGGTTGTCTTTCAGAAAAGCAAATTGGTTCTATTAGCCCCAAAAAAAGTAAGCATCATAATTAATTGATACATCACATAAAATTGTGATCTGATCTGATCAGGTTTTAAGCAGCAGGTGTTTTTAGAGGCCGAGAAATGTCGAAAGCCTTTTTTCCAAGTCATTAATTTTTGTGTAATTTTATTGATAAGTGTATTTTAGACTGATTTTATAGAATTGTATTAATTAATAATAATATAAATAATGCTAATTTTCCGTAATTTGCAAAAACGTCTAACCCTTTACAATGACAGTTGATTGCGTGCTGTTATGTTTTTATAATCATTATTTTTGACGATTAAAATTAAATAAATGACGCTACAAATGCCACAAGAGATAAACAAGTCGTGTACAAATTTTTATTGTCCATAATTTCATTGTTAAATTATTTCAGCTTTGCATATATTCATGTATTCATATTTTTGGCACACTCATATATTGTACATATAAAATAATTCAGCACCTGTTTCGACTTGACATACCTATTAAAATAGTACATTAATGTGCATTACCTTAATTGTCTTATAATTGAATGGCTCTGGAGAATTAATGGAGAGTTTTGTAAAAAGCTATCCCATGATCTGTCAAGGCAATGATCATTTCATTAACAGCATCTGAATTTCATGAAATATTTTAGTAATCAACCGTTTTCGTTTTCAGTGAATTTTAAACTGTGAGAGCGATGAGAGCGATCTAATACATTTGGAACAGTTTGGATTAGTACTTGGGTTGGACATATAAAATATAGTGTTAAATTCATATTTTCATGATTTTTTTAGAAACACAGAATTTATGAACGTTTAATTTTTCAGATTTCATTGTGGCTATACAACAACACCCTTATTGTTCACCAATAAGATTATTAGGAATGTCCGATGTAATCAATCATGATAGTGAATGGCATATCAAGGTTCAATTATGTAACATATAAATGAGTCGATTCCGATTACAGATGAGTTGCTTTTCATATTGATACGTTGAAGGGGTTGGTTATCGTTTATTAACTGAAATCGCATGATACACGTTAAAAATAATCAATAAAAACTTATTCAATAAATACGGATTATGTCGAATGTTAAATGATGATGACTGCCAATTTCAAAGTGCTATTATTAATAAATATTACCATGAAGCTGAAATGATAACTTCTAAATCTTTGATTAATTTATATCAATCAACAAAAAAAACTAATATGGGTGCGATTTTCCCACTTCAAAGTTTAAGTATCGTGTCTTCTGATTACGAAAAAACAAAGCTTTTCAAAGTTTTATACGTCAATCAACCGTTTTATTTTTATCGTTACCCATTCTATGCCAAAGATAACACAAAATATTCTATTTAAACCCGCTACGAGCTTAGTTTGATTACTTTTCCATAACCATTCCGTTTTGGGAACATTCTGCATCACTAGAGTAAACCATGTTATCTGCCAAGGCCTCCGTTCTTTTGTTGGTACTCGGGCTGTATTCCCAACAGGTAGCCTTACTGTAAAAATGTGAAACTTCCTTCAATTCCTTTGTTCAATAAAAGGTAACATTTCATATTTTTGTAAATATTTGCATTTCACAGAATGCAGTCGACGGTTTTAGAGTTTTAGCATTCTACCACGGTACGTGGGACTTGGCCCATATCAGTTTCGTGGGAGATTGTAATCGATACTTTCCCAGCATTCAGAGTGCTAATGGATTCACCTATGAGTCTACAACTGACTGGAGCAAGATCAATGACAATTATCTACAAAATTACGATGTTGTCATGTTCTTAGACGACTTGCCTTCAGATTGGAATCAAAGAAATGCATTCCAGAGATATATTGAAAATGGGGGTGGATTTATCGGATATCATGTATCGGCATTTACCCAAAGTTCCGGAGAATGGTCGTGGTATCATAATACGTTCCTCGGAAGTGGTGACTACGAAGGAAATACATGGAGGCCTACTTCCGCTGTTTTAAAGGTAACAATGAAAGAATCAGTTGCAGATTATAAGGATAATGACACGCATAATGAGAACGAGTTATATTGTGTAATCCAAAACTTTATTTTTATAGAATGAAGTTCCTAGTCATCCAGTTTTGGCTCGTCTTCCAGAAAAGTTTTCCACTCAACCCAACGAATGGTACAAATGGACCAAGGACCTTACACAAAACAACAACATTCAAATTCTTCTCTCCATCCATCCTGACAGCTTTCCTCTAGGAACTGGACCAAACCCTTGGGAAATCTGGTATGATTTTGATTTTAGTTATAAAAATGATAAATGAATTTTTTACAGAATGTGAACAAAATAATTAATTTTTTGCATTATTATGATTTTTCCTGTTAGGTACGATGGCTATTATCCAGTCGTTTGGACCAACAAAAACTACAACATGCTGTACATCAACATGGGGCATAATGATATTAAATATGAAGGCAATAATGAAGAGCTTTCGCATACTTTTGATAATGAAGTTCAAAATCGTCTTATAATTGATGGACTCAAATGGTTGGCTTCTAGGAGAGCAAACAAGAAATCCCCTCAAAATCCTCTTTTCACCGCATTTAAAAATTAATAGGTCTATAAGAAAAACATTTCTTTATCGATCGGTATATTTGTGACAGAAAAAATAAAATTGTGCATGCGTATTTAAAAAATTATAATAAGGATATATCAATCTTTTTCTGGCATCAAGTTATAATTCTTTTCCTCGGTCAAAACTTCTTATCAACTAACAGTCCATACGTTTTCAATTATAACACCACAAACGGATCTTGTAATTTAAACGCTTGATTGTAAATTAGTTTTTTATACGTAAGCTTGACAAAAATGCACAAAATGGTGCAATTATAAGTTTAAAAGATTCAAGAATCTTCATTTTTTAAATATAGAGCTTGAACATACATTTGAAGAGAAAATGCATACAAATACAATATATTTAATAAGTCACAAAGTTGATATTAGTGAAGCCGAATCACTTAAATTAAAAGGATTACATATTCCGAAGATGAAGGGATTCATTATAACAATCTACTATGATTTATCTCAGTCGTATATTGTCTCAAATTTGTCCGCCTCAAAAGAACGCAGATCCTTTGACCGAGGAAGCTCAAACTTGGCACAGAGGTACTACTAGTCAAGTACATGTGGCCTATTGAATTTGGACCAAATTGACAACCGGTGCCGCAGCGGTGGCATGGTAACTGTCAGATGCTTCATAAATGGCAAAAATTAAAAGTCTTAATCGTATACCGTCTAAAGATGTCCCGCTCGTAATTATTCCTAAATCATTTGCCCTAGCAATCCCAAACTTGGCACAAGGGTACCACAGGTCAAGTACATCTCGCACACTGGAAATAGATCGAATAGTTGGACCGGTGTCGCGGTGACGGCATGGTAACGATTATGACAACAATCTAAAATTTATCTGAAACGTACCCGGTCTTAAATTTGTCCGACTCGTAATTCTACGGATACCATATCGCGTTCACGACCACCTGAACGACCCAGACCACCTGAACGACCCAGACCACCTGAACGACCCAGACCACCTGAACGACCCAGACCA
>JAQFXM010003235.1:0-21021 GCA_034693345.1 Entomobrya multifasciata | reverse complement strand
AAAAAAATTCGTCTCCATATATTCAACTAAAACATAGATATACTAAGAGGAAGTCGACTCTATTATTGCGTCCCTTTGTAAAGTACCATATTTTAAATTAAAGCTAATTGTTTCTCATCTCACGTCTGTATATTTACAGCTCTTGTAATTGGGATCAAGCTAGAACGGGTCGTGATACCCCAATACGCCGTGAAGGATGCTACCATAATGCTGAGTTGTGATTTTGATGTTGAGTCGGACCAACTTTTATCTCTCAAGTGGTACAAAGATGGTCACGAGTTTTTTCGCTATTTCATGCATCCCGGAGCTCGAATGCAAACATTCCCAGTTGATGGTGTTCATGTGGATGTAAGTTATTCATTTGTGTTACACTTTGCTTTATACCGTTACGCCCATCCCAAAAATTCAAAAACCAAAACAAAATGCAATACAGCATATTATTCTCCCAGATCTAAAATTTTCATAGCATTGCTCTCTCCTAATGAAAATGGCAAAAAGTTTCTGTCTCTTGTGTGCCCTTTTTCACTATATTTCTTGCTTTTGTAGCAGGTCCAGTCCAGCCTGAACAGCGTGGTACTCAAAAACGTTACTCTTCTGACGAGTGGAACATACAAATGCGAAGTGTCTGCGGACCGTCCATCATTCCGTACGCTATCCAAGTGGGGAGATATCATAGTCATTGGTAATTCCATTTGTCTTCTCATGTTAAATATTAATTTTTTCCAGGATTTGTGTTTGCTGCTGTGTGATTTATTGTAACTTTACTTGTACCTTGCCTTGAGTTTAGCATTTATATATTACATAACTTGTAAAATAGTATCAAAGCTAAGTAGAGAGAAGTGAAACATATTTTATAGTGCATGCATATTGCATATTGTATAGTAATGATGATGATGATCATCACAAGAAAACTTTTTCAATTTTCAGCTCCTCCAAAGAGCGATCCGGAAATTAGTGGGGTACATGACGTAGTGAGCCTGGGTGATACTGTCAACTGTAACTGTACCTCCTTCCGCAGCAAGCCAGTGGCATCTCTAATGTTTTACATAAACGATGAAAAAGTTAGTACATGCATATAAAAGTACATGTACTTTTGAAACTAAATTTTATGCTATTAAATGCAAAGTAAAAAATAAAATGTTAAAAAGAATGAAAGACTTTACTTACTTGAGTAAAAGACAAAAACATATTAAATGGCTGTATGAGTAATCTCTTTTTTTCTTTCAATTTTATTATCATTTTCTGCTGATATTCTGACGTGGATCTAAAAATAACTACTTTGAAAAAAACACCCAGCCCGACAATGGAGACTTGATCGAATATCTTCCAATATCCGAAAAAGATGGGCTGGAAACTTCCGTCCTTGGGCTGAGATTCCAGGTAGAGCCGAAACATTTTCGATCCGGGATTCTAGAGCTTAAGTGCACTGCGACAATTGGGAACGGATATTGGGTCACCAAGAAAATGGTGAGCCAAGCAAGTATTAATGCTCAGCCGTCTTCCCCTGGACACAATCGACTTTTAGCCGGTAATACCCTGTCTCTTTTTTTTCTCCATGACTTTCCCCGTTCGTTCCAGTTGTCGTGTTATGTGTCGTTATGTTTCTGCTATTTGATTTCTATACTGCTGTGGATAGTGAGTGGATGTATTTTTTTGTTGCTTTATACACTTTTATCCTCTTCGGTTCTCTTCACTTCCTCAATCTTATCGATAGTTTATATTTTTGATGATCATCATTCACTCAGCAAAAATATATACCACTACCACTAAATAATGTTTCATGGCATGGCTATATACAATATATAGTCAGTTATATTATGTTGTGTAGTATGCATGCTGAACTGAATACAAAACATACATTGTTTCCCAAAAAACTGGGACAATGCATTTGTCTACTTATTATTTGTAGAGTCCATTTGTATTTATATTTATGTTCATTTTATATTTTATTCGTGGACAATTACATATTAGCGAAAAACCAACCCTTTTATTATTTTCCTTTGCCAAATGACATTTTGTCCATTTTGATTTGATTCAGGGGCAAGTCACATGGGAGGAGCAACAGCAACGTGGCTTCTTGGTTTGGCTCTAGTATTCGTCATCTGATTCTGATTCGTGGATATTTTGGAAGAATGCACAAAAAATTGTATATAAGCAAGTGAACCGAGAATATCTCAATTACACAAGATATAGAAAGTATCTATCATCACACAAAGGCAGATCAGAGAGAATGGGTGATATGTAATATGAAAGAGTAAAAGGTAAGTTGTTTACGAAAAATGCTATATTTTCATCTGCTAAAAAGCTAACAGTACAATTAAAAGTGGGAACGTGATTCGCTCTCACGCGAATATAACATGACCATTACGTAGGTATTAGTACAACCACCCACAGAAAAATTTATTGGAAGATTGATGAAATGTTTTGAATATTTGACTTGACATGCATTGCAAATGCGAATGCATAAAAGTTACAGAGAAATGTCTAAAAGATTAAGATAAATATTTGTTGTTCACTGAATTAGTCTAATTTCATCAAAAAGCAACCTAATCGTCGACTTTAACTATACGTAACGTAACACAAGTACAGAAATAAATTAGAGGCAAGATATGCACATCAAAGATAATCTATAAATAAATATATACATACATATACTTTATGTGTACTACATTAATATTGACATTATGTGAAGGTTTTCTTGAAGGAATTATTATTACATTTTTAACTGTGTTTCCAATAAACGAAAAGTATTCTAAAGTATTATCATTACTGTAATACACTTAAACTATTTATTTATTTATAAATAAAAAATCACTTGTTATTTATGAAACGTAAGTGATTGTTTTAACTTTGTTAGTTATTTATGATAATCAATTACCGTGAGCCAAATACTCTCTTTAATACATAACATAACCGTGTAATTTCACTTTTTAATGAATATTAAACTCTTTGTGTTGAAAATATACTTAAGAATTGCGTCTTTATAAAGAAAGCTGAAAACTTTAAACTGAAAGTCATCACACTTATTTCTCAATTCGATTAATAGGATCATTTTATTTTTATTCGCGCAATACAGGGCAGGCAGGACTTACCATCGTCGTCACCAGTTTCCCAACTGATTGGATTGCTGTCAAAGTAAACGGCTATTTGTTTTGTCGGTTCTATTCAGTTTATTTTATTTCATATACTTTCCTTGTATAATTTGATTGTAACATGGTCCATTAAAGGAAACGGGGTCATTTGAAAGTAAAACCATGTTAGCAGAAAATAGTATGCACGTTTAGTATTATGATACATACAAAAAGGTAACATCTACTGCAAAATGAAACGCTAAACGTTTCATGTAAATATTTCACTACTAAAACATACTGCTAGCAAGCATGCATGTGTTTAATTTAAATATTTAGTCCTCGCTTTCACTTTACACCTGAGAATACGTGCGCATTGAAATGAACAATGCACAATGAGTAAACACAAAAGGTTCTCGACTCAACTACTTTTGCTCATCGCTTTTTTTAAACTATTCAATTACAATTTAAACGCGCTATTCGCTAAAACATTTGCAGATATTCTGTATATCTAACGAGAATGCTCTTCGACACGTATCGCATCCAATTTTGTTTGAAAGCTAAAAAGGGAAAAACAATGCCAGAGTATTTCAAGCGGCAAAAATACCACTTTGTTTGAAAATGGCTATGCTGCATATATAACCCGAACGACACAGAAAAATAAAAAACTAAAGTATACACAGACCTTGTACAGTTTAAGTGTAATATATTTATTCGGATCAGAGACAAAGTAGTTCAGAAGCAGAATCCATAGCAGTTCAGTAGAATAGTATGTCTTGAATTATGGAATGGAACACATTATCAAGAAAACTGGTGAAGGCAAGTACAAGGCAACATGAATACAAACTCACTTTTTCCTGTCACGAAGTCAACACCACATACACACACGGATACAGAAGAAAGCTTTGTCGAGGAAGAAGATGAAAATGAATACCAGCTTTTTACTAGTATAGTGTTTGGTAGTGGAGAGATGTTAACTTGCATTCATGATCTCCAGGCAAATTGGTTTAGCTATCAAGCATAAAAAGGAAAATGTCCACAGTAACTCCCAACGTCCCTTATTGCATTAAGAAAAAGGGAATGAAAACTGCAAAGGAGCAGGGCAGAGAGCGGACACACAGAATAATATTCAGAAAAGAGAAAGGGATGCCTCATCTGATGCTCCAAAGGATGTAAGCGATCCCCAGAGTCCACTGTTCCAAAACACCACCGAGGTCCTATATTTGGTATAACACATCTATTACTGTTATTGAGTAGTAGTGCTTTCTTTGAGCCTTTCTCTCTCTAAGCAGCTTCACATACTATTTATCTGTTTATGCTACAATTACTAAGGTACATATATCCACATGCATGCATCAAGTACATGTGTATGTACATTTACAAGTGGATAGATTATACAGACATTGCATTGTCTGGCTCTTTCTTATCATGTTACATGCTTGTTGTTTGCTTGATTATGGAGTTTGTTGCTTTCTTGTCGCATACACATTATACTTTCCGCATTCACTTTTTAAAAGTGAATTTGTTTTATTTTTGAATCTAATGTATGTACAAAATGTACATGCATATTAAACAAAATATGTTGTTGCTCTTTTGAATATAAACTTAATTAAAAAAATTTTAAGAAAAATAAATCATGCTTAAAATTAAATCCCATTCCATGTATCCACAGTTCATCTTTCCTTTGAATTATCTTTTACTGATTACTGTATCTGTTTATTAGTAACAATTATTTTTATGAGAAAACTTTCAGGCGAAAAACAATAATTGCCTCGTACTAAACGACTACATTGAATACATGATAAGTCTGGTAAGTTTCTATCGAACACCGGAAAGAACTTCTAGAGTCTGTCAATATCTCAAGCAAAAAGCTGAGCGTTATAGTCTGTGTACCAAATGACCTAGAAAATGAAGGATAAAGATCAAAATATATATATTTTGAGTAAAGAAACTTGGCACTTTTAATTTCATCTTTCCTCTTTCACATTTAGCCAGTATTCTACGTATTCATTTATCCTGTTTCCGTTTCTTTTCTTAGAGCTTTTCTTAACCAATTTTCCTTTCATCCATATTGCTAGCAGAGTTGATTTACGAAGAACTGCAAACAGCAGCAAAACTATACTATTACGTGTAACCCTAGCTCTCTTACAGTAAGTATCAAACACGAAAGAAAAAACGGATAACTATGGAGTAAAAAGTAAAGTGAAAATACTTGTGTGTTATTACAAGAAAGAATTATACACATAAGCAAATGGAACAAAGTGTTATGCTGCTGTATCTTGAAATATGGCGGCCTAGATTCTGCATCCTCATCTTTTGCTGCTACAAAGAAGATTTTTCTTGTATTTCGCTTTTCCTCCTCTCATCCTCATCCGCTTTGCTGCTCCTCAGTGTTCCACTTGATATGCCAGTTCGACGCTCCAGTAGTGGTGGTGGTGGTGGTAACAGCATCGCATCGTAATAGAGGAGGAAGGTTGAATTTTAGCATTTTATGTATGTGTAATGTCGGTAGTTTTTGTAGGTATTCATGTTATTTTTTGCAGTGGAATCCAATCCGTTTAAACAACACAACAGCCTTGTAGACTTTTGTGAAAGATCTCTGACTGCATATGCGAATGAGTTAGGAGTTTCAACTTTAACAACACCAGGGAATTGATGAATATGCTACACAACTACAACTGCTTCTTCTTGAACAAACACACATTTCGACTGTGAAGAGGACTACTCTACTTTTTACTCCTGCCAATGTACATTATTTATATTCACTTTTCCTTCTGCCTTTCTCTTACTCTTCCTTTTATTCTCTATCTTTTCACTTTTAGTTGTGCATTTTCCTAACAATGTTGCATTTATAAAAACCGTGTGCAATATTTACATTCATTTGTAATCATTTTGTATTCTATGCAGGACTAGGACACAAGTTAAAGAAGAGAGAGAGAGAGTGGATAGAAGAAAAGCTCTGGGTAAATAGTAAAAGCGGAAATCTTTCGAGTATGGAAATGAGAAAATGCTTTAAAAGTACACTGACATTGTTTTGCTCTGTCATCCAAACAAATTGTGTATTTATGCTTTACTAGACATTTCGTAATTAGTATACTGCTCTAGAGTTCTAAATTTGCTTTGCAAAAACAAAACTAGAAATAAGAGCAGCATGTAATGTAAACTGTGCTGACGTTGACACAATGACTTAAATGTTTGCCCTTATAAGAAAAAACACTTATAATATATTCATTACCCTCTCTTCTTAGACTTTGTTCAGAATAGCAGTTAAATATTACTTGGAAAATTATCGGAAGCATCAGATGAATAAAACAGAAAAGGTACTTTTCCAAAAACTCTTCTTTTTCGCATCGCAGTGTCTGTGACGGTAATAAAATATAGGCAGTCTGCAAAGTTGTCTCTGGAAGGAAATTAATAAAAGCTCCTCACATTTCAGGGTGGTGTTAGGGACACCAGCGTTTTTCTCATTGTTTGCAGAATTTCTCAGCATGGCGTATATTGGCATTTGGCATTATCACCTTTTCTTTTCACCAACCAACCACCACCACCAACATTCGCGTATTCAATACTTACATACAAAATGCAATTTGCAATACATATGCATACTTAATAGCCATTATAAAACATTACCACCGCAGCACCACATGGCCACCATCATCTTCACCACTTTCACACACGGTGTTCTACTGTGCACCTCTCTCTCTCTCTACTTGAACCGTCCGTTGATCTATTTGATTTTTCAAAGAGTACTAATAGCTTTTCATACATACAATATAATAAACTCATTTTCTACTTTAAAATAAAGCCCTGCCTACATATTATACGCATCACAGCTATGCTTTCTATGCATATAATATATTTCTCGCGTGAAATACCAACCAACCCGGAGATATATATTACACACCCATAAGTTACACTCTTTTTTTTCTTTTCCACCTAATGGCACCCGGAGTCTCGTGATAGTAGCAAATTAGTTTGAGGTTCCTTATAATTACAGACTCTGGTTTGGAACGGCTTTTCCTGGATTACATTAACCCTTTTTTTCTCTCAACGCATCATGCAATGCATAGCACAACGTCGTATATTACACCACACAGCACACCAGTCCACATCGCCAGAGAAAAAGAGGAAAAAGGATCTCCAACTGTGAACTGATTAAAAATAGCGTGATGGGCTCCCCTCGTTTGCACTTAACCCTGCTGGGACTTTCTCTCTGCGCGTTGAAAATTACTGTACATTTTATAATACACCCACCTCCTCCTCCTCCATCACCACGACGTGTACAAAGCATAGCAATGCATATATTTTCCCCAGAAACCCACAGTATTCTCATGATTCCCATTACTTATTATTGTGTACAGAGTACAGCGGCATTTGCATATATACGCATTATTTTATTGAAACTTTGCTACTTTTTTTGCTGGCAAGTAAAAAGAGAGAAAGAGAGAGACAAAATACTTTCTTCTCTTTTTTTTACTATTTTCAACAATTTCTCTGCATTTCAATGTAAGTGATGATGATGATGATGAGCCTCTTCTATTCGATCTAATCTTTCTCCATTACATTCTTTTACCAACTATTCACATATTTTCTACAGTGCAATTGTACAAAGCTTAATTCACTCTCCAAGCGCTCTAATGCATTTCCTCATATATTTTCTTGGGCCAGAGTTACCAAGTTGAGTTCAATGAAACTCACAAAACATTCTTCTGATTTTTATATGTTACGAAGTAAAAAAAAAGTAAATTTTTTCTCACATCATATGATGATACTGTTCGGTAAGGAAAAAAGTATATAGGTAAAGATCAGTTCTTTGAAAGTAGACTCCTGTTCACCTCTCGGGGTTTCATTTACCTCCATATGCTCAAGTGAATATTCTTTTTTCTATGTAGGTACTTACTAAATAGCTAAAAGTATGTGGCACAATGGCGTGTCGTGTCAGTATCCAGTATGTTCTACGCTAGCAAATTATACCGAAAAATTCCTGTTGACTATAACCCTTTTAAGGCCAAAAAATACTAAAATTAGTAGCAACGACTGAGGACGAAATCCATTGAGTATTCTGATATTCCTCAGGGGTAAAAAAATATTATACTTGAAAAAAGGTTCATTGATTTCTCTGGATTCATTAATCTACAATCCTCCTCCACCAATTTTTTTGTTGATGATGACAGCTCCTTTCATTGTTCATTGGCGAGAAATGATTTAAAGGAAGCCAACGACTGATTATTCTCAGACAGAGGAATAACCGAGAAACGTAACGTGGAGTGTACCGTAAATATAAAGGGTAAGTTGCATCCTGATCTTTACTCTTACTGTGTAAAATTTGCAGAGAAAGGTGAGAAAGGAAACCACAGTAGTCATTTTATTGTGTATAAGCGTGTGCAATAAAAAACTCATTAGTCATATGCATTACTACTTTCTCCTTTTATCTAGCGGAAATTGGAAAAACAAGTTTGACCAAATTAGAATCAGCATTTTCTTATATTTAATCAACATATATGAACATTGAGTAATAGTAATACAACATGGAAAATAAGCGGTAGAAGTAGCAGAGAAACCGCGATTTGTCACAATTTTCCTCTAGGTTTGTACATATGTGTCAGATAAAATCTCCAATTATTATTAGTGCCAGTAGAGTTACGGTTTATACTCAAGTATCACATTCCATATCATGTTTGACGATGAAAGAGCAAGATTGACAGTAGATTAAAGGATTATAGCAATTTGTTCTTACTATTCACATTGCATAATGCAGTATTTGATATAGGTTTAGCCGTAAATAATATTTCGTCCACTGACCCAGCAAGTGAAAAGCTCTTGTGCTTTATTACAACAGAGTAAACAGCTTTTACACTCCACGCGGAAGTCACACTCTCAGATCTGACGAATGACCAGTGTAATAACGGAACATATTTGTTGTGCTTGTCATGTCACACCAAAACAGCCGATTCAGCAATAATTAATTTTTGCCGTGGTGTTGTAAAAATATACTGATTTAGTGGAGGCAATAACGCTATGTATATTTATGAGCTTACGGTGATGAAATATTCTACTTTGTGAGTATATACATAAACTCTTTTAAAATATTTGGCTGTATAAAATCCAGCCACACACAGTTGAATTCATTTTGATGTATTCGTACAAAAAAGTCAGAACTAATCATGGGCCTTTCATTTTTACGACATACTACCGCTGGTTGTTTTATAGTAATTTGTGGTTCTTCACTTCATCACGCAACCGAAACTGAGGAGGAAACCTTGATTGGTTTATAAATTGAAAATAATGTTTTAATATTCATGCTAGTGGGTTGGCGACAGAATTTTCCTGTCATTTTTATGAAGGCAAACATGAATATACATACATATAAATATGTGTACGTAGTAATTATTAACTATGACCATGACCATGCATTAGTGATGGCTGACGTCTGACACGAAGTTGCGTAAAATATATACGTATACACAAACAGATCCGTATGTTTGAAAATTAAACGTAAACGACTTGAACAAGTACCTACATTTCTCAGAACAGAGCATAACTTTAAATACAGCCATAGTTGCTTGAATGACTGTGTGATTAATTTGTAATTGTAATAACGGTTTACACGAGATTGGAACAATTCGGCAAAATCAAAGCTATTCACCAACTAGTCGCTCACATTTTAGTCTCAAATCTCATTCTCACACCTTTTCTCCTTTATTTGCCAAGGATTATCCTGTGAACAAAACAAGATTTTACTTTCGTAGAAACCATATATGAGCATTATATATATGCCTAAATATTTTTGAAATCCTTTTGTATGGTGGTCGTAATACCGTTACTGCTTGAAACCTACATTTTGAATAAGTGAATATATAGTGAAGGGTGAAGGGATTAACAGAAGTAGGAAAGGCTTACCATTTGCTTTTACTGCTGTCAAGCGCTCACAAATTTTAAGCAGTAAAATATGAGCCAAGAAAGATACATAAACTATATCTGAGAGAAAAAAATATACAGAATAAAATACCTTTACAGGTAAATCAACGCAGACAATAAAGCTGTAAGTAAAGAAGAGTCAGAAGAATCGCAAAACACGAAACCAGCACTTTTGCAATTTGCAAATTGTGAAGAGGAGAAAAGCTGGTAGTATACAAAGGATGGTTGAAAATTTTGCATATTGTAGTGCCGCTTTGTTGTACGCCCTGTGTAGAAAGTATAAATAAAGTATAAAGAGAAAGCCGACGACGTAGAGGAAAAGAAGGAATTTGCAATTCAATGTAATTTAACACCTTTCCAAAAGGTATTGTAAACCTTTTCCCTCTTTTAAAAGTAGGACATTTTCCCTTGTATATGTACTTCATTCACTTACCATACACCTACCTACTTAACCAACACATCTCAAGTTTCTCTGCATTTACTAAACTCAACAGTTACATAATCTTTCATATTGAAAGAGGTATGTGTCTGTGAAAAATGAGGATGCTGGTGTGAAAAAGAAAGTGGTATGTTATGATGATGATATCACCATAAAGAAAATGGCATATTTTTGTCTTTAATTTTTTTCTCTTTACACATTGGCTTGGCTGAAGCTATCCTTAATTCTCTAACCGCTTAGGTCTAAAACCCTAAGACTCATTTATCTCATTCTCCACTGTGCATTATTACTTCCAACTTCACTTTTCAAGGAGAATAACTGCAGATGAAAATGGACTCATGACTCAACATATCACATTTATTCCGTGCTGGCGTTCACACTCAAACACACACGTACAAAATATACTATCTCTTTTTTGCTTTATTATAGCATAACCGTCGCCACCTATTCTTTCGTTTTCTCTTTTTATACTTATGTCGGTCATATTTAAAAATTCTACTTTACTTGCACATGTGAATGTATAGTACATGATAAGGAATACATACAACGATGGACATAGCTAGTATGAATACATATGAATAGCAGTTGAATCAGCAGTGGTGATGGTGGTTTGTGAAGAAGATGAGTTTTGAGACTGGGAATGGGCGTTGAAAAGAAAATTTATAATAAATATTCCAACATATTTACGGCTCAAAAGAGAAATTAATTTTTTTCTTCTTTCCATCTTTTTTATTTTACTCTCATTTCGTTTCTTTTAGCTTTTCTATGTGTGATATGGTAGCAGAAAGATTAACCACGAGGATACTATTAAACCAAAAAGAAAGAAAGTGGTACACACACATATACACTTCTGCTCACAGTGCTCACTTTACTTTATGTATATGTAAAATTGTAAAAATATGGAATTTTCTTCTTTTTTATTTTCTTTCTTCAAAGGAAATAGATATGAGGAAGCGTATGCAAACGTGACTTGGTGGTTGTGAAGCAAGGCCCAAGACACAAGAAAATGAACAATTCGTTAGTAAAAATATGACATGCATATGCACACAGCAGCACATGAATATACATAAACATCTTTATTTTCTCATCTAAAAAAACACCCAAAAATTGTGAGACATCCATCTCATCCCATCCCAACTCTCCAGTCTTCACTTTCTCTCTCTCTCTCTGGCTCATTGCTATTTCAGCATCACCAACTCTACTGCTACTTCGTGCTCATTCTTTATTTTTATAATTTTCACAACGAATAAAGTAGAAAAATTGTGAAAATCTGTAAAAGAATCACATGCTCTACATATAAAAAAGTTGAAAAGTATAAAGCATATAACTTGGCTTGGTATTTTTATGCAGGAAGAATAGACCGAGTTCTTCGTAGTCATCAAGCTTATAAAAGAAGAAAAAAACTTAGGAATACAGAAAGAGTTTGTGGTGAAGAGAATGGTTGAATATCATGCATATTACATATATGGATAAAGCGGCAGACAAAAAGTAAAAGAGGAAGAATAGGAAAGTCAAAGAAAAGCAACAGAAAGAGATTATAAAGTACTAAATACAAAAAAGGGAAAGTGGGAAGAGGAAGAAAAGAATAATAATCATAATAAAGGAGAAGCGTGTTTCATATACCAAACTACACTTACTGCTTTTTCTAAGCCATAGACATTCACTTATAGCTCATACATTACACTGGAAAATGGAAGATGGTCCTCATTCCTCACAGTGGATATTATGCACTTATTAGTTTGGGACCCCACTACTCCAAAAGAGTATAATCCATGCAAAATACAAAAAAGAGCCATGAAATATACCACCACACTACCACCTCACCAAGTTATTAAAGAAAAAAAACTGGGAAGAGATAATGTTTAATATATGCATAACCAGAATATGCCAGCAGATTGTAGACTGTATACTAGGTATTTGGCCTATAAAATGTACCTTTTCATTTGTACAAAAGAAAAAAGAATGTTCTTTTTATAATGCTTTATTATACACAGTAGACCATCCCAGTGATATAAAGTGTATAAATATATTCTTTCCCCTTTTGCTGCTGCTTTTTGATATGGATGATGTTTGTAGTATTGGCCGCGTAGAAAAGAGTGATTGTGATTGTTCTGGGTGGAAAAAATGTGGGGAAGAGAAGTAAATGAATGGAACGAGTCATTTCCACATCTTCCACCACTGCTAACACAAAAAAACATCCCACTCTCTGCATATTCCATTTTATTCTTTTTTCCACCTTTTGAAAGTTTTTTGTCTCATGGCTATCCTTCTAGATAGAAGAGAGTATATTATTCACATTTGTGCGTGAAATCACAGCTGAACAAGTCAAACAAGTATGTTCATTTTGCTTTTTTTGCTGAATACATAATCTTTAAAAATATCTTCAAAGTGTATTTTGTCCATTTGTAACAACGACATAGATAACCAACCAAAGTAGATACATCGTAAATGTGAAATACCTTGATACAAAAACTTATAAGTAAATACATAGAACGCTACCTATAAACATGACTGTTGCTTTTCTTTTTGATTTTCTTTATTTCTAAAGTTGCAGTCATTCAAGTATGTAAGGTTTTTGGTTGTTGGTATCCCGCAATCTTCCGTGCTTGTCTCAAATTTATCTCTCGTCCCATCTTTATGATCCTTGGGGAGTTGGGACCAACCTTCCTGCTTTTCTTTCTATGCCTGTGTCCACCACCAACCTCACTAGTTGTACTATTGCTGCTCATATTACTTTTCACTCGTCTTGCAATTGAGATAGATGAAGAATGCAAAAAGCATAATCATATAATCTGCATTGCACTGCACACAGCATATTATATTACTTATTTTACCCTTTTCATTTAGTTTGGTTGAATTTAAAGACATTTCATCGTCAGCACGCTGCATTAGTTTTTACAATATTATGAATATCTCTTTTTCCATCTTTTTGCCTATTAGTACTGCCCTGCACACACATTGTGTATGTTCCTTTCTTTTCTTTGTTTAAACAAAAAGACAATATAGTATACCTATTTTGTCTTGGTTAAAACGAAATTATTTGTAAGACTGCTCGACTTTTAAATGTAAAAAATAGTAAGGATAGATAAGGTTCTTCGACAAGCGAAGAAAGTGATGCTCCATGCTCTAGTTGGTTTTGAAGCGTGTATTTCTGTTCACTGCTTATATACGGTAGAAAAAATATAAATACAAAAGATACAAATTACAGATATATGTATTCTTCCAGAAAAGGCCGGGGGAGCAAAAGGACAACAGATATGGCGCAAGATAATGCGTTTGAGATAATGAATCACGTTTAGCCATAGCCAAAGAGTGCGATAGAAGCTGAGTAAAGCCAGTCAGTCAGGTTCATGTACTTTTAAAAGAATAGAGAAGTATTGTCTAGAGAATTTTTTGGAAATTGTAAGGTCTACATTCAACATTATCACAAGTTTCTTCATTAACAAGAAATACTCGAAGGGAAGATAGAGATGTCCACAAACATGCATGTATACATGTGATATATTATACACTTGGCTACTCTACTACATAAGCAAAACTGACTATCCCTGATTACACAACTAGATAAGTATCACGTTTAGTAATTGTACTTTTGTTAAAACCTTTTTCATTCGTATAATTTTGTGATCTTGTTAAAATATACGTAAAGTTGCACGCTTACCGGGAACACACTCTCTGCAGGTATCTTTGGTTGCGTGTGTGTGTATTTTTCTCAAGCTTATTTCTGTGTATGTATGTGTTTCTTTCGTTTTTCTCAAGGGTATCTTGTCAGCAGCTTTCTCCTCTTATTATAACTTCCGCGTATGTAGAATTATCTCGGGTTTCATGAATCAGACAGAGATGTATAAACATAGGAGTCATTTAAATAATTTTCTCAACTGATACGTTGACCTCTCACTTTGTCATGCTATTTTTGCTTTGAGGCAGTTCAAAATAGGCAACCCTTACGAAGCTGTTAAAGTAGAAAACATTTAATCTACCTAAACGCGCCAAAAAATCCATATTGCGTAAATTCGTTATGGCCGTTCAATTTATAAACATTATACTACTCTGATACGGTTGTATATTGACCAGGTAAGTCATGTGGGGTATTATGAAACTGAAATTGCTATCAGTTGAATTGGTGAATGCAGTAACCCATATCAAAAGTGCAAACCTTTTGAGGAAGTGAAGGACGTCCAGCGCCAGAGACAAGACAAGACACGCTTAGTTATTGCAGCCATTTTAACGTTCCCATTGCCTCACCTCAGGTAAGTGTCTCATCAGTGAAATCAAAAAGTGGCTTGTAAACATGTACAGTTGTGAAAACCTTTGGGATTTCTATTGTTAAAATACAAAGAGCATTGTATGTTCTATAGTTCAAATCTTACTTAAGGTTGACGGTAGTGAACTTGTAATAATAATATCGAAATGGACGATTTGGCACCCCATCAGAAATTCACTGGATTTTCTAACCTACTCTGTCCACCCTTTTTCCTGAGAGGAATGCAAGAAAGCACTTGAAAACACATGCTTTTAATTTTAAAAAAGTGTTTGCAACGGGCCGCCAGGTATGCAGTTACCGGTGTTCCCAAAACACTCAAACCATAATTTCTCTTGACTTTATCAGTCGATTCGCATTTTTTCTTATCAAAAAATTATTAATTTCGACGAGGAACATGATTCTGAAGTCCAAATTAATATATCTTCAACATTAAGGGTACTTTTCGGTTCAACTCGCAGCTCACATTTATGGACAACTTCACTTCAACAAAATCTCAAAAACTCAGAATAATTAACGCATCTAGACACTTTACACACTAGACTCAGCAAAAAATTAACTACATGTAATTTCGCCGTCTATTAACGCCAAAACTCCAAAAATCCAAACTACTGCATTCGTCTTTCAACATTACCCTTTACCGCTATGTCGAACTTTTTATCAGAAAATTAATTACATACAAGATACAAACACATTAAATTGTGTTAATCTACAAAAATAACAATCAAATTAACTCATGACAATAAAATATCGATTAAAAATTAATATCGATAGGAGTTTTACACCACAAGTACATTTTGAAGGCATAGAATTATACAAAGTAACCCATGCATCCATAAGAAGAATATTTATTTACAATAAATTCAAAATATCAATCTTACTTTTTGACATTGACAACCTTGTGGCATCCAGCAAGTTTTCTCTCCCAGAAGTAAGCGCCATCGAGAATATCTCCAATAACTTTATACGCTTCTCTTAAGCATTCGGTGTTGATAACTTCCTCCTCGTGCTCCATTTCTCCAACATACGTCACTGTTGAGACGCCAAGATTCCTAAGAATTGTATGCACTGCCTCCTTGACCCTTGCCTTTTTGTCCTTGATGTTAAAGACGTCTTTAACGTAAGCTTTGCGACCAGCAGCAGAGTTGAGGATGACCAAAACAACGCAGTGGCCGATCCTTTCCTTGTTTTTGGTGACCCGGAAGTTTTGATACTGCTGTCCACCGGCGATGAGGCAAATGGGCTTTGAAGTCTTGTTGCTGAGGTTCAATATATCTGCTCGAGCTGAAGCGTAGCACCCGTTGTTATCCATCCAAAAAGGCTTGTCCAGGTTGGAGTACAGTGTGTTTTCCTTCATTGTCCTTCATTTGTAGCGTGCAATCGTGGTTATCCTTTGAAAAAATAACACAAATAGTAAATAATAACACAAGTAAATTAAATTGAGTTCTAAAGGTGCCATGTGACGCAAACGGCTTTGCAGGTACGATTTTATGATTAGGTAGAAATTATTACATTATTATTACTTACCACGCCCCGTAGTCACTCTCGATAAATGTGCTGTTGCTTCCTTGCTTTGTGGGGAGCATTTGCTGTAGTTTTCCGACGAATTCTCGGTATTGAGGCGCTTCATCGTCTGGCTGGTGGTCTGCAGGGAGGATTGGGAGATTATCAGCACAGTAAAAGAAAAGACGACGCTGGCGCTGATTTTTTGGCCGTTCTCCTAGGGTGTCCTTGGCTATTTTGGCGGTTGGCCTGTAGGACCGTTCCTTGGCATCCTTGATAGTCTCCTTTAAGTCCACCCTTTCCATTTCCCTGATCGCCACATTTGCTGCATTTTGCCGTTTTGGTTGCTTCACGCCTCCCATTTTTGGCTGCGACTTGTTCTTGGATCCGGTACCCCGTTTGCTGTTTAATGCCACCTTTGGCCGGTTTCTGGGCTGCTTATTTCCCGCGTTCTTTGTCCTTGCCTTGGTATCTATAATATACAAAACAAAATACAGGAAATACGAATTTAGTTGAAAACTCAAGAAAATAACAAGACACAAACAAATCATTAAAAAAGTAATTTTTAATTCAAAAAGCTCTTACCTTATTGTGTACGCTGAAGAAATAACTTGCTGAATTGATTCCACTTGACTAGCTTTACTCAACTACAAAACTGAAAAATTAACAAAATGGCGGATCGGCTTGCTTTTATTTTGTGAATAGATTTAAAAACGGGAAGTCAAGGAAAAGTTCTAAAGGCGATGAAACATCAAGTCGTACTGATCTTGAAATCTATCGTGTCATGGTGTCTTATATGAAGAGAATTTTTTTAAATGTAAATGCATAGAGAACGCGAGTAACAGAGAAATCACTATTGCTAGTAAAATAAGGTACCCGAAATGCATAGCGATGTTAAAAGAGAAAATTATCCGGGTCAAAAAGACAAAACAAAAAAAGAAGCCTGCTATCTAATTTGCATGAAAATAAAGTCATGGAAAGTTTCTATACATCATAAATTCTAGTTTACAAAAAATGTGGCAGTGAGAAGTGAAATCGCGATGACTTTGCGTATTTGAAAAATGAAACTGGAGCTTGTTAACCTAAATTCATTAAAATAGTATTATGACAAGATGAATGCAAATGTCAACTTCTTTAAAACCTTACCTAATTGATTCTAATAATAGTGAGTCTTGAAGGTAATATATGTCAAATTACAAACATAAATATTCTGTACCTAGACGCAGTGAAGTTGCAGTGCTAATAAAGTAAAAAACTGAAGCATTTTGATTCATGAAAATGACTGATGTACAAAGTACCTTTATGTCGTTAATATCTGCCACTGCCACCTGAATATCTCATTTATTTAAAAACAAAACCTAAGCCATGATGCTTGATCCTTCTCCATCTACATTCTCCAAAAATTGACACTCACAACTTCCCAAACCAATCTCCGATCCAGATTCCATCCCATTTTCGCAAAAAACCTCTCCTTCACAATCACTCCCAACCACACATCTTTCATTCACCCCATCTTGACACCTGTCCCATTCCCCCTCCTCAACACTCCCATTCCCAACAATTCCGCGACCCCCAACCTTCCTATATCTATTCTCATCTTCACACATCCGTACTTCCATCCCAGGCCTCTCATCATCTACTATCTCCTCCGCCTCACCACCAATGCAATTAAAACGATAGTTGTGATTATAAACAGACCTGACAACAGGATATAGGGAACTTGCGACTAAAGTGTTCTAGAGGTAATTGAAACAATTGTTATATAAGGAGAAACAACTTTAATGCCGTTATTGTTGTTTGATAATAAAAATCCGAACCACGAACCATTTTGGGGCTAAGATGGGTCAATATTTTGCATAATGATATAGTTTTAATAAATGAGTTCATTCATCAAATAATACTGCATGTTTTAATTTGAATTTTGAACTTAAATTTACCCAGGTCACGTTGGGTCAAGTTATCTGACTTCAAAAAATGTGCATAATAATTTTCGTTGCTAGTTTTGTAATCCTGCCAAGTTTCATTGAAATCGATTGAACCGTTTAGATAGGAGACCATATTGAAGTTGTGACCTTTAAAGACCTCTGGGGACGAATGGGTTGGGCCAGGTCAATTGAAACTTTGCAAAACTATGTTACTATATAGGAGCTATTATCCCACCAAATTTGAGCTCATGTTATCTTGTTGAAGGTTTTTGACCTTTGACCTGGGTCAACCGATTTGGCTGACCAACGATCTCATTGAAGCAAGGACCCATATGTGTCGATTAGTGAAATCAGATTTTTAAAATCTTTATTAGCTTTTGAATTATCGTACGAACGGATAGACAGACCGACAAGAACAGGTTAATAACACGTTAAACGATTATAATTACACTGAATACTTCATTATATGCATTTACAGGTTGCTTTGCTTCGAAATTATCATAATTTATTCCTTGGTTACCATTTATGTAGTTATCATCATACTGGACTATTAATCTCTTTTAAAACTTGTATGAAAACAAACTTTACAGCTTGAATGCTACAATACTGTTGTTGCCACGTAATGACCACTAGTTGGGAGGGCCCTTGAAATAATGCCGGACTGCTAGATACACGTAGGGATTAAACAAAACTCGCCATTTCGGTAACATAAAACCCTTCCTTACCGCAACCCACTTCCAAAGTTGAAAGTTCTCAACCTGTCCATCATGTTAATTTGAAAAATACAATTTTTCGAGTATAAATTAAATAAATCATTTTAAAAACTTGGACGAATTTAACAGCATTTAATACTAGTTTTATTCAAAGGAGTACAATGTTCAACTTGTCTCTAATTTTCATTCCTCGGGCTTCGTTTAAATAAGACTAAAAAATTCACCCGCGCCGTTATCAGTCAATTTAGTTACCATTATATTTAACCATCCCAAAAATACACTGAAATTCCTTTCATACTAAAAGCGCCTAAAAACCTCCAAATCCAAATAAGTACTGCCAAAATCACGGATGGAACCAGTAATTTAATCATTTCTCATTCAAAATTTGTAGCTTCAAACCTACTTCTTCAAATCATTGATCTTTCTTTCATAATTTAAGCCATTTTGATTTTTATTAACATCGCGTCATTTATCTCCACATCTATGTATATATATATATATATATTGTGCATGCCAACTACAATCCAAATAGAAGTTCCGAATGTCAATCATCTATTGTGTCAGCTACTAAACATAATTTCTTGCTCACACTTGAACCTCGACTCAGGGACTTTATCCAAAACACTTAAACTACCCCCATATTAAACAAATTTTAATATGTCAAAATCATATAAATAATAGTTGTCTTAGTTATGTTTTAGCGGTTTAAAAAACCTATATAATGGCGCGGGCCGAAATTTTTGGCACATTTAAACGAAGCCCGAGGAATGAAAATTAGAGACAAGTTGAAAATTGTGCTCCTTTGAATAAAAACTATTACATATTAAAAACATATTAAATGCTGTTAAATTCTTCCTGAGAATAAGGTGGCGTATTCCGAACAGGGGGTTGAATTTTTTATTTTGTATGTTTTTTTAATTTTCCATTTCAGCCGTCAACAATAATTTAAGCAACAATGAGTAATATATTTTAATCCCTGTCCCTTTCTTCATTTCATCCCAGGTTGCAAGACCCAGCGCCAATTAACCATTAACTTAAATAATCCACGTGATGACCATTAAAAGTAGTTTGTTACATAAATTAGTACAAGATGTATATGTGCTATTTACTCTAAAATATGAAAAATAGAATTGTAAAGATAGGGTTTGTTGTTTCCTTCTAAGTTTAGTATACTCTGCAGAATTATATGATACTCAAATAGACTCCTTTTTTGATGCAATTGCAATAATGCAAACGTTTTTATTTATAATGTTTAAAAATTGATAAAGAGCATATGTGAATGTACTTTGTCCAATATTCCTTAAAAAGAAAGTAAATTAGTTTATAGGCCTACTTTTTTCTGTTTCAATAAACAATTTTTCCCGAAAATGTAGAAAACATGCTATTTAAAAGCTTTAAATGCATTTATCACACTTTTTTAAATTTTATAAATGTCATTGTAAATGGTTTAAAAAATAGTTGTATTAACTGTTATGTAAACAGTAAACAGAGTGACCGTTTCTAGTTTGTTGTATACAATGTAGCTATACCGCAATCGCATTTACGCAGTTTTAATCACTATAAGCTTTGATGGTACTTAAATGAATAACAAATGCATTTATTTAATTTATTTTCAAATATACTCAAGTTTTAATTTTTTCAAGTTTTGGTTGTTAATTAAATAGTCTTGTGTTTAATTTTGATAACTAAAGGATTTCTTGACATAAAATAATATTTTGGGGCATCGTGAGACAAAACTAGTTTGGCCGTACAGCCGTAAAAATATAAATAAGATGCCTTACGCTTTTTTCTTCGTTTTCAATAATTAATTTTTTATTGGTCATGGTGTTTTTAAATGGATAATAAATGATTCACATCATCATATCAAGTCATTCTTTCGCAAATTATGTTGAATGCACCTTTAATTGTAAAACTAGATCATCCATCATCCAAAGTGAATGTTTTCAGCTCACCCCGCTGAATAATTGTCCATAGCGCACAAACTATAAAACCATTTCATATTTCTCCACTTTTCACCTATTCCTCTAAAATCTTGTCAATGATAAGATATATGTACTTACTCTCTGGAAAACGTTTCTGAAGCCAAAAACCATACTCATCATAATTTTCCTCAGTCTCACAGCTTGCTGTTCACCCTTTCAGCGTTTAGTCATGCTGCATGTTTTAATAACAAGTACACAATTTTATGGCACTA
>JAQFXM010003234.1:0-21021 GCA_034693345.1 Entomobrya multifasciata | reverse complement strand
ATCTTGAAATATCCATTTGGAACGGATAGGGAGACGGTTTTGAAGGACTCGAAGAATTTCAGGTTGAAGCTTCCAAGGATTCGAAAATTGGCTTTGTGCATTTTTGGTTTGTTCTATTTGGATTTTATTGAGCCGATGCAAGGGAGTTTGGAACATTTGGAAATTGTTGGAGTTCATTTTAAAGGTGGGTGTGAGTGCGTTATGAAGCAAAGGGAAAGGGTTGAGAAAGAGCAGAGAATTGAGTTGGTTGGCTTTGAGGAGAAAATGGACAAGTCGAATATTTGGAAGTTTTTTGGCAAACTGGAGACTATTAAAATATTAGATTTTAAGAAGGAAGGAGAGTTCTTGATTTTTTTAAGAGATGGGAAGAAATTGGCTTGTAAGTTTGAAAATGATACGGAAAAGAGTGACGAGGAAGAAGAGGATGACCAATCGGATTCAGATTAATATGTGGAAAGATTTGATGTTAGTTAAATATTATGAATTAATTTGTTGGCATTTTATTGGTAATTAAATTGCTGCAAAAATTCATAAAAATATTTTGGTTAATGAATTTGGTTTAATCAAGATTTGATTTAACATTTGAATTTAATTTGTTTAGACAATTAGTTTCTGGTAAAAGATAGTTGAATGAAATGCTTAAAAATTAAATAAAATGTTGGATTAAATTTGTAAATTTAAAATAAAGGTGAAATGAATTGTGAAATTTTGAAGTTTGTTGTAGAATTATGAAAAACTTGTAATTTTATCTATAATAAAATCGAATATTTACTAAAAAAAATCATGAAGTAATCATTATTGCCTGGCAATTCAATCCTAAAACAGTCGAACAACTCTACACAAATACTTAAAGTGTACTTGATAAGGACATTCAATTGATTCAATAATACATTGTAATTAGGAATTGGAATTAATTACTGATATTACAGTGCATTTTTATTTTGACATTTTCCTTGAAATTTGGTAAGACTGAACGTTGTAAAGATTTGGGTGAGTCAATTAAATGTTTAGGTGAATCCAGCAGGAAAACAGGGTCCTAATATATCGAATATCTGTATTTAAGTTAACGTACAAATAAATTATTTTAAAAGGATAGCCTAATTAACTATTGAATATATTTATTTTATGATTTTAAATGCAATTATCTTTTAAATGGTAGAGAATTTTAATTTAATTAATTTAATTAATTTAATTGCTCCAATTTTTCATTTCCTGCTCTTCTACCCCTAGCTCCAATCCTTTTATAGCTTGTTTGATCCATTTGAATGCATTCACATTTTCTTATTTCACCCCAAAACGGCTCAAACCCACTGGGGGTCAAAGGTCACATGGTTTATACAGTTTATATGCAAAAAAATAATGGCATATTTTGATAGATTTCACGGGTCAAATCCTATCAACAAGGTCAACAGGGGTCATCAACTGCATGTCAACAGTCAGGACATGTCATCACTTCTTTACGTGTGACATGTTATAGTAGCTGCTTCATTTACTTGTTGGTGAAATTGCAAAATTGTTACACATGTATGCCGTTTGCCGTATGCAATGCATAAAACAGTCCATATTTATGAGTTTGTCAAGCTCACAACACATCTTGTTGCACAGCACAGTTGACAGTTGCAATTCATTTGAAAGATTACTGTTTTGTTTACCCGTCCGTCGTCTTGTACTAATTTACTACTAAATAATTACTGTGTTTGTAATTAATTTTTAATTATGGAGGTCAATCCAGAAAGAAAGATGAAGTTTGAGGAAGGAGGTGGTGGTGATGCCGATAATGTTGGAGTAGGTAGAATGGAAGCGTTGGAGGATAAAAGTGAACGTGAAGTAAATGCGGAGGAGATGGAGGTGGATCATCCCCCCTTTCCCAGTCGTAAAACTGAGCAGCTGTACAAAACGCACGAGAAGCAGTTCCTCGCAATTTGTCCGAAGGAGGTAAATTAACAGTGAACCGAATTATTAGAATCATTTGAAAACACCACTCTCCCCCCCCTCCAATAATCAACTTTCATTTAATTTTTTTTTTTCAGATTTGGGAAGATATTCTTGAACAACTGAAGAACGATCCTGATGCCCAGACAAAGTGTGCCAATGCTTCGCCATATTTTTGGGAGCTGTTGAAAGAAGACCGGGTTCTCTTCCTATTTCCAAAGGTTGTGGAGGTCATTGCTCCAATGGCTAACAAGCGAGATTTTGGAATGTACGTGGAATCAGCTGACAAGGGAAATGAATACAAGGAGGAGGAGCCCTACTTTTGGGGAAGGAAACAACAAAAAGATTGGATGACCTCAGTTTTGGAATGCCGACTTGTGTGCACTGATTGGAACAAGGCTGTGGAACAATGCTACTCAAGTGCTAAAATGAGTGGACAAGTGGAATTATTAGCTGACAAGTATTTGGATCCAAGGTCACCTCTGCAAAGAATGGGAATGCGATGGACTCCTATCTTCCTGTTTGACAGTTTTGGGATTAGGCAATTTCTGACTTTTTTCAACCTTGAAAATGATGGTCGGCGAAAGAATCCATTTTTTGGAAGATGGATACACATAAAGGTGCTGGGAGTAGACCAAAATTTCAATCCTAGCGTGACCAACTTACTAAGTCTGTTTGGAAAAGAGGTATGGTATTGTGTAATTTCTTGGCTTGATGCGACAACTGGAAAGGAAGTTTCCAGTGAATTAGCTAAATGGCTTGGTTTAATGCCGAATCTCAAGCTTTTGGGGTTGGAAGGGCCGAATTATGTGGAAGGCTTGTCAAAAAAGGATTTTCAAGAGAATCCCATTCCAAAGCTGGAGAAACTGGAAATATTGGAATTTGTCAAGATAAATGGACTGATTTTGAGTGAAGTGCTGCGGGTCAATTGTCACGTGAAAGTTTTGAGAATGTCGTACATTAAAACTATTGGAGTGGATTTGACAGTTGGGGGATTGTTGGAAAATTTGAAAAGTTTTTTTACAATTGACTTTAAGTCTGGTGAGAAAATGTTGGATGAATTTGGACATCACTGGAACATGCTTAGTCGTCTGTTTTTGGAAAATGGTTCCAAGTATTTTGGAAAGTTGGAGGGGAATTGGGCGAATACATTGGTTGAGTTGGAGTTAAAGGAGCCATTTGTGGGGAATAAGGCAAGGATTTTGGAGGACTCTAAAAATTTGCGGTTGAAATTGACTGGAGTTCGAAGATTGATGTTGGGGGGGATTGATGGTCTGTTTTATTTGGATTTTATTGAGCCGATGCAAGGGAGTTTGGAACATTTGGAAATACGTGGAGTTGAGTTTAGGAATGGGTGCTCGATTAAGAGTAGGGAAAGGGTTAAAAAGGAGCAGAGATTTGAGTTGGTTGGCTTTGAGGAGAGAATGCACATGTCAAATGTTTGGAAGGTTTTTGGGAAACTGGAGACTATTAAGATATCAATTTGTCGGAACGACTTGTCTTTGATGTTTTCGAAGGAAGGGAAGAAATATTTGTGTCAGGATGAAGCAGAAGATTCCGAAGAAGAAGAGGTTGACCAATCAGATTCCGAAGAAGAAGGGGATAACCAATCAGATTCTGAAGATTTGGAACATTTGTTTTAGAAACATTTGAATTAAATTTGAAGTTTATGTGTTAAATTTTAAGTATTAATTTAAAGGATTATATAAAAAATGTAAATGAAAAGTAAGTAGTGTGATTTTCATTTATTTTGTAAATCTGGTTGTTGAATTATGAAAAATCCTAGCTTTTTCTTGATTAATAAAAATTGGTTATTTTATTACAAATATTTAATGATTGTGTTGACTAATAATTGTGCAAAACTTTTAGAAGATCTTACAAGAAAACAAAATAGTTGCAGAATTACAAAACAGATTTGGAAAAATTACAGTATGTAATTTCAAATTACGTTAGAAACATTTGTATACATTAGTTAAGTAATTACGTTCAAAAAAGAAACACGATCTCAAGACTTATTAAGACTGTGTTAAAATTACGCATTTAGATATAAGCAATGCGATAGCCGAACATTTGTTTTTCAACAGTTTAAAATCGAATCACGGAACTACATTGAAAAATTTAAGTGCTTTTCCCAATGACTAGAAAACCTGTCAGCTTTACATATGAACCGTTATAGCACAATGAATTCATAGTGATCAGTAACAGCTATAGTTGAAATTCACCTGAAATAAAATACCTGGAATGCAACTAGATCAAGCAAATTCTTACCATTGTTTACGGACTGCAACAGAGTCTGCTTTAAAAAATCATGTATTCCTTTTAATGTATTTCCCAGTAACATACATAGTCCGTTTCATTAATGCGTGCGCCTCTTTGATCAGTAATAACTCTGAAATTATCCAGCCAATTTACCTTGACTTTACATCATTGTAATAGGCAAAACTCTAACTTAAAAGTGTGCCAAAGCATTTGTATGTAGGCACTACTGTTCAATAGTTATAGCTATGAAACTAAACCGAATGAACTGCGCCGAAGCTGAGTGAAGGTCGTCATTGAAGGTACTATATTTTGAAGGCTTCTCCACAAGCCCTATTAAGGAAAGTTAGACAGTGTTTTGGGCATATTATCTCTCAGACTTTTGGCAATTTAGAAATGGTATCACTTATTCGCTAATGATAAAACCAGTGTTCAGGAGAACAAAACATGGGGACGAGTCTAAACTAGTTAACATGAACGGAGTGCGGACATATTACCACGCGTGAAAAATTAAATAATAGACTTTCAGTTGGTGTAATAGCACAAACGATTAACCTAACTACAGGCAGTATTTGGCGTATGTTACATTAAGTATTTGAACTATCTCCTAGATATGCTAGACGTGTTTGCCAAATTCCACTGCTCTTGAAATAAAATTAACGAAAGCAGATTTGTATCAAAACCGTGACCCCTGTTGTTCCGAGTTCCTCCACTTCCCAGAACAAAAGGAAGCCATGATTGAAACGCCTACTTAATACGAGTAATTTAAAACCAAACTTATGAGATTTGACTCACTATTATAAAAGTTATGTCAAATTGAAATCTCGGGTCCGAAAAATGCCCGAAAAATCGGGTTTTTGACTGATGTACTTCCAACAACCCTGCTCGTAAGTATGAGCAGCTAGACAAAAACCCTTTTGCACATATTTAAGTTAGATTCTTATCTATGTAATGCTGTATGGTAGAAGTTATTTGGTGGATTAGTTCAAAAGTTATCAGTGGTCAAAGAGGCGCACGCATTAATGAAACGGACTATGTAAGCATATCCACCTATTACAATATCTATAATATATAGTCCAAATTGAGTATTAGTGGACGTTTGTATTGAGAATAGAGATGCTCAAAAATTTGCAGAATTTTGTGCGAGTCTTGCACTGCGAGTTCTATCTCTTGTTCTTTTTTCCTTTAAAAAGGTTTAAATTTTGACAAAAGAAACAAACTTTTTCTATTACACACATTTTTCACTCCAGATGCACTACCCAAACTTGAATTCAAAAAACTTGGCAAAAAATATAAATGCTAATCATTCAGAAGTGAACGTCAAAATGAAGATCAACTTTAAAGTCCATCATTCATTAGAAAAGCACAAACAATTACATTTAGACACAAAGATTTGGGGACGAAGATTAAGCTAGCATCACATCACCACAAAACATCTTATCGCCATCCAATTATGATTATCTCGAATTTTAAATTTCTGGAAATCTATTGGTTTGTATAAGGACTGTTTTGGTAAGTGCCTTATTTCATTTTCCATCAGCTTCTTGCATCATGAACAAGGCTTATTTGCTAACTCAATATTAATATTTAAGTCAACGCAAGCTGCCTAACATTGCTAATACAAGCTTTGTAAATATTTTCATTTTCAAATCATCTGTAGTATTTTTGTTGCGTCCAACCTGCATCTAGTCACTTGTAGCAATATCATTTCATTTTTATTCAAAGGTATTGCATTGCACAACACACCAATACAGAAATGCCAACTTTTGCAGCTTCTAACCCATTTTCACCTTAGATTTCTATGCTTTCAATCAAAAATGTTCTCATTTGATACATTCAACCTATAAACCAAAAATGGTGTTTGCATTGCAGCCTTTCCTTCAAAATATGTATCTCAGAATAACGTAAACGTCAATATCAATACAAACCATTTAATTTTTTATTGCCACTTTTTTCTCAATATTAAAATAATACAAGATAAGTAATCACATAATGTTGCAAAGAAACTTGCGATTCTCTTCATCCTTCGAAAACTTTTTGTTATACTTTTCCACCTGTAAATTAATCCAGTCCCTATGATAAGGCATACTTGTATAAATTGCTGGTGTGGGATGAGGTCCACAAATAGCCGAACCTAAGAACAATTATAAAACAGTCAAAGCAATCCATTCAAGCACTTATTTAACAATATTTCATGTACATATCAATTTTCAAAATTATTTAACCTTTTGAATATGATTCCGACCAAATTGCCGCTAAATAGCGTTCACTTGCAGGCACAATCGGAGATCCTCTACTTTGAGTGCCCGCTTGGAATGGCTCTTCATTAGCCGCACATATATGACTAATATGTAATGCCATTAAACAAGCCGCCCTCGCTTGCAAATAAAAGTCATCCACGCATTTCTTCCTTGATAAAGCCGGTGTTTGAAATACATGACTAAGAAAGTAAGCGCCTTCATCTAGCACCTCCCATCCAACTGCCACCAATGGTTCATCAATTACTTGATCTCGGGATGTGGGAAGCTCAATAGGATACACATTAATTTTAAACCCTATGTCAAACGGCGTTTTAAGATTTATGAAGAGAACCGCAATATCGTTTTTACGAGGATGAACGGTATCCATGGAGTTGTTTACGTAGTCTTCATGAACAACTCTTGTGCAGACAGCTCTTCTTTGTCGAAACTTTGTTCTGTTGGATTCCACAACTCCAGCTACAAGAGAAAGACTTGCATTTCCGTCAGGGTCGTTATCTTCAAGACAACTTGCTGATGTTACTGCTAACATCACATTTTGAACGGTTAGAAGGGTGGCTCCACAAATGTGAACGTAATTTTTCTCGCCTTTGTCCATTTGTAAACTTAAGGAATATGGATATTCCCCGCCAAGGGTGTGGTGGTAACGGACCATGTCATTGTGCTTGCTTCGGATATTTTCCTCCGTCACTTTAACTTTATTATCAAAATTCAAAAAAAGCATGAACAAAATTAAAATACAATTACAACTTACAATTATGTTAAATGATGTGGGTTGAAAACAAATTTTTGTTTTCCTACCTTGCAGTGTTGATGCTGCTTCAGTTCCATAACCTTTGAGGCAAAATGTTAGGAAATACACAAATATTTCAAAATTTATCATCTTTTTCAATTCTTACTTAAAGGTAAAAAATGTTCTGCTTTGCTTGGTTACAAGAATACGAATAGCGTATATGTGAGCTGCTATTTGTGTGGCATAAATTACTGATGCTTGGCTTGTAAATACACTTTGTGTGAGCTTACGCAATATGGCTATTGTCAAAAAAATTGTTTACAGAAATATAAAAAGAAAGGGGACGCGATAAAAGAGTCGATTGCTGCTTTGTAGATATTTTGTCTTAATCGATTTTGGGAATTCGACAAATTTGGTAGATTTACAGATAATACAGTCTAGCGTTTTCCCAGCTTTGATATTGAGTAGCTAAAAATCTACTCTTGGATTTCGTTTATTTTTTTCACTGAAAATAGAGACGCTCATGTACTTTAAGAAACTAGTGAGCAAAGCTTGTCCAAATTTTTTGTTTCGAAGATATCAACGATTTTTTAATGTTTGCGCTATGGAATGCAAGCTGGAAAATTTTGGAAACTTCAAAATTCCAAATCTAAAAAATTACCTTATCATTTTTTTAAACTTTACATCAGCCGACAAAATTCTTTTTTCTGAAAAAATGGCGTTTAAATATTATTTAGCTGATTAGTACTGTAGCTCGAAGTTCAGTTAAGCTAAGAAGGCAAATTAATAATTTTTTCACGTGCCTACATATAACACAAAAATTTAATTTATACGGGTTCAAATTTTAATTTGTAATTCGAATAATGAAAAGAATAAATTCATATACTCTAGGAAGTTCTAAAATCGAATCTAAAATTAATTAGTCATTACAATTTAGACAACAGATTTTGATTAGGTTAATGAAATCTGACAGCATATATGTACCGTATTCTCGCTAAATATCTCAGCCTTCTAAGTAACGCAGTCACTAACGGTGGAAAGTTTGAAATTACCGCAGCCCTCTAATTATCGCCCCTCAGAATTTTCTCTATGCTAAATATAGCTAATATACTTGCAGAAGCTGTTAATATTGTGTTGTTTATGCAAAATAACAACAGAGTGTTCATTATTATAGGTTTTATACCATAAAGAATGCCTGTTATAAGGCTTAAATACAAAATAGTAGTTGAAATATGCTGGAAACTAAGAAAAAATGATATTTTTTGGAACTTTGTCAACATTTTCCCAAATTATCGCAGCTGCGGTAATTAGCGAGAATATGGTATTCGACTAAGACGGCTTTCTACCAATTTCTAATTGCCTCTGTTATGCCGACTCAATAAAAAGTTCTGATCTTTCAAAATCCATCATAATTTTATGTACTGTTGCACTATTTTTCAAGTTTATCAAATAAATTAAGTAAACTTATTCATGAGAGTTTGTATGATGGTTCAAGTGATGATGTGATGAAATAGTTGCCTTGAGTTGCATGTATCTTGTATGTATTCAAACTTCGACTTAGCTTTAATATAGCTTTGTTGTTTTGCCATTCAATAAATAACAGCAAGAATTTTTGCTCGTGAGGCCTTCGAAATACGCAATTGTCTAAAATGCTATGCATGATGATATTTCATGTTTATCGATTTGAAGCTAGTAGTATATACTTAGACTAAGGCCACATATCTTGGCCAACAATCCATTGGTACCAATGGAATAGCAAGCACGTTTTGCGTAACAAGCAAACACAAATAGAAATTATGAGCCTACATACATGCATTTAAGTCCGTGTTAAGCATCTGTATTTGAAAAGCATCATAAACCAACATGCATCTAAAGGCTCGGTTTTTTCCATTCCGTTGTCATTATCTCTAAAACTTCTCATAGGGACATACACTTTTTTACCAAGAATTTTTGGAATGATAAATAGGCGACGTATTAAAAAAAGAATGATTGAAATACTTGGTCACGTTTTTTAGATAATAGACCGTAAAGTTTGAATATACTAATTCCCGGTTTCGGTGCAGTGCATCTTCGCTAATAATAAAAGGATAAGATTCTGGCGGCTGATCTTAGGAAGATCCTACTCTGAACGTTTGTTTGGTTGTGTGCAGTGCTTGGTAACAGCAATAGGCACCTGTTTCCTATTATGATGCTGTCTATGTCTCACTTTATTGCTTGCTGCTGCTAACACTTCACTCTTTTCTATGTTTCTTTGCGTGAATACATTACTGTGTACTAATGCAATGCATGTATGATGCATGCGCCTTTCTTGAATGAATACAACAACAGTACCATACTAAAACAAATGTACATCATTAGTTATGACAATTATCATTTTATCATTGATTGATGTTTTGTATGATAATAATTATTCGGTTATTGTATAATAATAGACTAATTCTGTACCAGAAGTAAGGTAGCATGTATATAGTTAAGACTTTTATAAGTAGAGCTATACTTTAACTACAAGTGATCTTCAAATCAGGGAAATCGAAGGGTGTTGTGTCAGATTATTATTTTTTCAGCATGTGTGTATTTTTGCGCATAAATGTTAGTACAAGGTATACTAATAGCAAGAATTTGTTTGGCTGAGAATTGAGAAGCATATTTTCCTAGTTTTCTAATTTCCTAATTTTTCCTTTTAGTCACTGTTTGAAAGGAAAACTTCATTTTCAGCACCAAACATAGTCTCCAAAATCACGATAAGCAAATTTCGTGATTGTTTCTATCGAGAGTCAACCTGAAAATAAAGTAATTAAGATTGTAAGTATGTTATTTAAACAAACAATAAAAAAGCAAAATCATTCCTAGCACCTCGTTAGTGACCGAATGCACAAAATCCCTCCCGGCTTGGTTCACAGTAACTAAGAGCACAATTGCATTTCGATTGCCAAAATATAATTTGAAATAAATATATGATATGGTGTTTTTACGAAAATAAATTGATTTTGCAAAATTGAAATGACTAATATATTGTATGAGTACGACATTCGATATGAATTCCTGGTATGACTTAGAACGTATTGATTGAAACATATTTGGACGTTTGTGCCATACTCAACCTCAAGCAAGCTTTTTAGTGGAAGATCCAGACCAGGACACTTTTCCTGATGATTGAATATGTTAATGATATCATGTTATACTATCAATAGCACTACTACTACCAAATTTCATATCAGATGGCTTATAATATTATCCTCCGCCCCTTAATTACTTATATGTGCATTCCCCATACTCACCTGTATGTTAAGATAAGGTAAACATTTCGATAGGCATCAATCCATAAACAACTGCCAGTGTGTACACCTGTGTATAATTGATTTTGTCTTTTTTTACGAATATTTTCTTGTAATGTTTAAACGGGGTATAATTTTTTGCCAGACGCCCCCCCCCCCGAGTACCATCTCACGTGTGTTACCAAGAAATAATTGACTTCGTATATTGGAAATACATAGTTTTTAAATGCTATGGGACAGAGCTTCTTATCGATTACTCGTTTGCGTGTTGATTATTTGCCAAACCCATTCGGACTAATGAATGATTTAATATTCATAGAACACAAGAACGAGAATTTTTTTCGTTTCGTAATCTCACTCTTTGCATCCATACTGAAATAGGACCAATACAGACACTCAAATACTCAAACTGCAGTTATGAATGCAAGAGAAGAGCCAACCTTACAATTACCAGTATGACCGAATATAAGGATGCAAGTTTCTACAAATGCTGCGTGCATTTTTGAGGAACAAAGAAGTTAAAAGTGTGCACAGTTGATGTAAGTTGGATGATTAAAAATAAATATTTGGAATGGAACACTTTAATATTTAAAAACGGCAAGAACGACGCGTTTCGATTTAATTAACATTCATCTTCAAGTTCTGAAAAATATTTTACAAGGCAATTTTTTTTTGGATAACCCGGATTTTTTTAGTGGCAAATAGGGTTGCTTGCCTGCGTACAGGCAGGCAATTTTTCTGTTTTTCGCAATTATGCATAATATGTTTGTCTTAAATTATCATATTTTTCGTAAAATTGATTGTTACATCCGGAAAACTACATTGATTGCTTTTGAATTAAGAGCAACTATCCCTTCCATTGTTTCATTTGTACACATTTTTTCCACAAATAATTGCTCTACACAATCAACAAGACCTGATTTTTTTTTGTTTGACAGGTGACCTTCTTACATAAGATGTAAATAAATAGGGTACATTTTCGTGTATGCAGAATTAGCTGTTAAATTTTCTCAATGAAAGACCAGTGGATTTTAGATGGATATTCTTAGGAAATTCACCCAAGACATTCCTCGATTCCCGTGAGGTATTCAGAGATATAACAGGTTGAAGGATATATTGTCTGTTGAGTTGTACGTGAAACAAGTATAGAAAGGTGTGAATCCTGTAAGGTTTGGTTAGTTAAAAATACTTTTATTCTAGGGAGTATCTGCGCTCTCTTTATAGGTTAATCCCGTTTTGGGTTATATTACCTTTATTTTAGGAGGACCTCTTCTAGGCCAATCTCGCTTTTAGCACGTTCAATTACCCGGCTCATTCCTTCTGAATGTGCTCACTAGTAGTAAGTTAATGCTATGCATTTTTCCTCACGCATTCCTTCTGAATGCGTACAAATGTATATCATTATGACTAATGACTATGACATATGATTTCATATTAACAAATCGAGAGACTTCATTTCTCTCTAGATAACCGAACCAGTAAATCGTGTTTTACACTGCGCTTAATTATTGGTTCCAACACTGTCCTCATTACAGAAGCTGAAAGTGTGATTACGTATACTTTCAACCTTGTCTCTCTTTGACTGCATTCACTTTCGCCTTCGACCTTTCTTGAAATGGGTTGTGAGAGGAAAAATAGAGAAAGTGGAGAGTCACTATCATCATCATCAACGAAAAGAAGGAATTTTTTTGAAACCAGAGAATCACTATATTTGTAATTAATTTTATGAAATTAATTTATAAATTGTGTATGTAATTAGGCCAATTGCTAAAAATGGTATGTGTAAGATTATGTGTAAGTAATCTCATTTATGTTGCTATTTGGATAGGCTCAGATAAAGTCCGATATTTTGGATGAATATTGAATGAATAAATTGAAAGGAACAAGGTAGATGTTTTTAGTGTGTGGAGGCAGTGGTGGTGGTTTTACTTAATAGAAGTGTTAGTAACGATGGTCGGTTGGTGAGTGACCATAATGAAACACTCACTCATAGTTATAGTACAAAAGTACTTAATTAATCACAAAGTAGTTATTATAAATGCACACAGTGTGTGGGTACATAATATGTATTATGTATGACCTTAACAATGGCACACAATTAACTTGTTACGGAGCCAATCAATTGATGTTGATGAGGATCACGTAATAGTGAATTACGCTACATCCGCGGCCTTATTAGCTTAAAGTTCCAACTAAGAATTTACACTGCGTTTAAACCTTACAATTTTCGATCTTAAACTTATTAAATAATCAATAATGAGAACTATCTAGACTTTGAATATTAAACGACAATTTTAACAAACAATTTTAACCAATTTACAAATGTCAATGTACACAATGTTTTATAAACCTTTTCATTTTACAAGCTACTCAATATAATTTGTATAATTTTAACACTGTTCATTTATAATTTTTTTTACATAACAGAAGTAATCACGAATGGTATTTTAAGTAAGTTGTTTTTTTAACAACAAGAATACATGATAACTACACATGTTTACACAATGTCACTAAAAACTGAGAACAAATTTTACAATTAACAAAGGAAAGGTAAATAACACAAACAATAAATAATACATGATTCGATTATCAAAACGATACGTTTTATTCTGTTTTGATAACGTTGTCAAGATGAGATGGAAGAAAACAACAGTAATGGGAGTAGAGAATTGCGAATTTGAATTTTGTCGTGAATTTGGTTTTGTAAAATATTTAAAGTTTGAAGAAATATTTCTAAGTGTGGAATATAAGAACTCAAGTGCTGGAATTTTGTAAAAATTCAGAAATAAACATTCATGGTGAAAAAGGAAGTACGTGTGAAGTTTTTTATCGCTGAATTTTGTTGATTAATTTTTCTACTTTTGGAAACAAAAATAAAAATATTTCAGTGGAAATTATTTTCGGATAATTGCCAAAAATTTCGGTGTCTGACACGCGTTATCGCGGCATTCTTTAGGATGATAGCCACATCGCAAGGTTAGTATATATTTTTACAAATTAATACATCGGGGCAAGTTGAGACATAATTATGGTCAAGTTCATAAATTCAAGTTGGAAAATAAAATCGGACCACTTACAGTGACTTCTTGTGACATGGGGAGCGGGCCAGATTTTGCTCACACTTGCATAGTAAATGTGACAAGTTATACAAATATTCCATTTCAGACTTAAAAACTCGTCAAATTCTATAGTTCATAATTTTTTCTCGAATAACACCTTTAGTTAAATTCAAGTTTAGTTTAGATTATTAAGAAAATTAAGTTTAGTTTTTTGATATGATTTTTCCATCGTAATTGTTATTGGTTAAATTCTCTAACTTTTATCTTTCTCTTGTAATAATCACAACAAAATTTGTACAAAGAAAACTATGAAAAGCTTTTTACGATGAAAGTGTGTTCCCAAGTTATACGAATGTTATGATGACAAACAAAATACTCTGACCACTTTTTTGAGGAATTGATTTGCCGATACACAGTCTCAGAATGATATTAGTAATGAATAGTAGGTAAGAAGGGGGATAAGAGGAAACTGAGGATGATGGTGATCGAGATCATGATGATCACATTATGAAAAAAGAATGCATGTGACCATTTCTTGTCTTCTTATACAAAATTATTCAGTTTTTGAGTATTGTTTCTTGACAAATTCGTATATGATATATGGGTCACTATGGTCAAGGGCAAAACCACTATTGATTTTTAACCCCCAGGGTCAACTCACAAGGTCAAAGGTTAAAGAAATTTTTTAATCTAAGACATTGTGTACATTGTAATAGCTCAATCCGAAGCCCTCGTTGAGTAGATCAAGAGTCATTTGCGAGTTAAGTGGCAATGTCGAAACATGCCATGTGGCATATCGTTCGGAAGCATTTTTCATCGGCAACATCAGTGTTAATCATTGTTATTTGTCGCAATATAATCATTTCAGCGGCGTCGTTATGGTCTTTATTACAGCGGGTTTATGTATAGCGTGATCGTGACATGAGGGAGTGTGTCATGTCTCAGAATGTTGTAACACGATGTGCCATGGCGGGAGATGGGTCCCAAAACTCGAAATGTTTGCGTTACGCACTATATAAATCACCGCTTTTTACTTCTTACTGAGATCGTATTTCATGTCTTTCTGTATATATGTGGACGCTCTAATTCCGTAACGCTTTGACCTACAATCAATCCATATTTGTCAAGAAACAATACTCTAAAACTGAGTTTTTGGAAGAATAACAAATACCGGTTACATGAATTACCAGTGATGTCAAGATATGGAGAAAAAACAAGATATAGCATGAATCTCGTTATGGCATGTCATGTCATGCAGAGACATTTAGAGACACATATCTAGAGAAGTTTTCGCAATAAATTACTTAAAAACTACCTAATTTCTTCTATACTTTAAAAATCAGTTAATAGTACCGAAAGCACTTTTTTAAAATACGTACGGTTCGTTGGACAGCGGTTTCTTCGTCGCTCTATGGGTCGGGTACATGTGGGTTTACCAACTGAGCCTGAACGACTGGTTTTGTTAGAATACAATTTATTGGATAACAGAAACACCCTTACCAGAAAGGACTTGGCCAATATAGTTAGTAAAACTGAGTTTAAGTCACATATTATAATTTCATTATTACTCAACTGAGCCATTTAATTGAAAATGAGGCGATAAATTTAAGGATAAAGAAGCAATATTGGGGCATCCATTCCAGATTCTCTCCTTTGTTCTTCGAACATTCAATTAACTTTTTTTTCATATTAACTTGGCACAGTGCCTAATCATCAGAGGTTGAAAGGACCGGTCTATATCAAATAATCAAAGCGAGTGCTTCATTCCTTGAATGCGACTTGGAGTCAACGGTCAATGTTTTAATTGTATCCTGCTGCAGCAAAAGCGATGGTGAATTTGGGAAACGACGGAGTGCATGACATTCCATTGACCATCGACACAAAATAAGGTATCCACTATTGAGTTATTAATTTTTTCTGGATGGTTAGAAAACAGTTGTCATGCACTCCGTCGTTCCCCAAAATCAGTAATGTATCTATTGCTTAGACCTGTACCTTCGAAGTCTGCATTTCTTGATATATGCATATAAATATGATTTTCGAACCCATTTATTTGTTTTGACTTGATTGATGTTTTCTATAAATCATAAAAATACTCTTCTTTGCTATTATAAACCATAGTTTAGATTACTTGAACTGGGTTAGATTCATTTGTTTACTTGTTACGTGACTTGAAAACTAGGATAGTACACTCCAGCCTATTTTTACAGAACTGCTTTATACTCCGACTATAGTTACTTACTTAAAAAAGTAATAAACTCAAACAAATTTATTTCATGTCAAGTTACGTAGCTTCGAATTAGAATGTAGCTCTAGCATTGTTAGCCAAATCACATAATAGTTTATGAACCTAATTTTTAGGCTCGCGATATTTTTTGGATTTCTGTACCGTTTCTAAGCGTTTCCGGGACTGCCAAAAACCAGGATATCCTATTTTGAATCTCGGAAGATTTCCGGAATTTTTTAACCCGTTTGTAAGCGTTTTCGGTACTTGCCAAACACCGGGCACCCTATTTCGAATTTTGGAAATTTTCCGTTATTTTTTTAATCGCTTGTAAGCGTTTCCGGGATTTAAAAAATTGGTCATTAGCCAACCCGGGTAACCCGGGATTTTTTCTCCCAAAATGCGTTTCCGGGATCGTTAGCTCTTATCGGATGCCTGTTTTGGATTGCATAGAATCGAATAGAATTGAATAGAATCTGGACCCTTTACTGAATTTACAATGATATTGTACTTGGCTATAGCTACCACCTAATTTTTCTGAGGCTGAATAATGTACCTCGGTACCACCCAATTATTTCTCTAAAATTTCATCACATTTTTTCCACAAAAATTGACTGAGAATCAAGAAGAAAAATTGAAAAGAAGAAAAATCATGTCAAATTTCCAAAATTTCTTAATTAGTCATAATCTATGCATTGAATAGCTATCAAATGACACAAAATGTTATACAATGTAATCCCTTGCTGTGAATTTTAAATACGATAGAATTTTTTGAAATTCGTATCATTTAAAAATGTAAATAGTAGTATATGTCATGACACAGAACCTCAACGGTGCTGCGCTACCGTTGCTCGCTGGTAGCTGGTTGAGTGCGGCTTGGTGCTTTCGAGCTTGGCGTCTTAGTCAACGCTACAGCCGATAGCGGACGCTTGCACAGCGTCAATTTGGGTGTCGTATTGGAATATGGCTAATTTAATTGTTGGTACACTTGCAAGGGGATGTACAAGGGGGATTTGTAAGTGACGGTCAGTTTGCTTATCAGTAGAACTGTCCATTCAATCCTGCTACTTGCAGATTTTGTAATATTAAATTACGTAAATTGGATCGCTGTTTTATTGAGGTTACTATATTGCTTACATAACTGTTGGTTGTGTTAGATGGGATAATGATTGAATTCATTCAATATACATTTAGAAAAAATGATATGCTAGCATGACTTAAGAATGAACGGCAAATAGAGGGGTTGATTATGCGTAATATTGATTGCAACCATACAATTTGGATGTCAAATCAAATATAAATTTTAACAGGCAGGAGTCAGCTATCGAAGCCACAAGAAATCCGACTTCTTCAGCTCGCAAAAAAATTTATGGTGTTTTCTGAATTTTGGTGTTAAAATGACACAAAATTTTAATGAAATGAAAACTACTTGACCTTTGACTCAAAAATAAGGCAAAAAAGGACAAATTTTCAAAATGGTCCTAGGATTTGAATATTTAGAACTTGAAAATTTGTCCTTTTTTGCCTTAGATGTCCATTTTATTTTTGCTTGTGAAAATGTTTGCGCCGAAAAATCGCACTCCCCTGCAAAGCTTTGATCTTTAATAATAATTAATAAAAAATAAAAATGAATAAAAATAAAAATGTTGCTGATTAAATGCAAGGTAATGTGCGCCGCCGAAAGAAAAAACAGTGTGATCTGATATTCTTCGCAGGACTGGCTAGTGTCTTGTGAGTGATAGCAATAAATGCTCAGCGCTCCCCTTCATATTACTGAAACAGTATAAAGTTCTCATCATCAACAGAATTTTGTCTTTCTTGACTGACTCATTCCAGACTCAAGATCCAGTAGAAGTGCTCACATGATGTTGGTGGTATGATGGTGTATTCGTCTTCACTTTGCTCTGCGATTCCTTCGGAATTGTTCTTTCTGAAAACAATATCCAAGCAAAAGTTAAAATGACTTTTTTAACTCACCGATGATGATCACATCATCGTCATCGGTGAGTACTTTACCACATACAGATTAAGATGAAGGTAAAAGTAAGGCACTCACCATCCGACAGCCACTCCTCTTGTATTTGGCCAACCACTCGAATTTCTTCTTCGGGCACATGCAACAATTCATAGATGTCGTTTGCATATTGTTAATTAAGACCATATTCAATGGAGTCCTTAAACGTGATGCGATATGAGGCACCATTGCAAAAATGCGGTCCACGTCCCACGGAACGTCAACTCTGGTATCGTTGAATAACAATTACGTAAGTATGACTTACGTCGACTGGACCGTTAGTGAAATAGAAAAAATATGAACATATTTGGGCAGAGCATTGGTAGGTTCTGAAGCAAACGAAAACGGAACGGAAACGAACCTGTTTTTTATGCATCGGAAACAATTTGATTTACATTCTTCATAATCTACGCATTATTTTGTTTTATTACCAGGGCCTTTCCAGAAAAAACAATGTATTCAAGAAGTTGAGCAAGGTTATTGCTACAAAATGAATAAAAAGCTTATAAGCGTAACGATGCAAAATGATTGTTTGCTTCGTGAAACCACTAATATACATATTTTTATAGGTCCAGGTTTTCAATTCGAAAATAATTACCACACCTGTTTAAGTGATAACTGCGATGGGTCAAGTGTTTATTATTAACTGTTATCTAAGCTTCACTTTTGGAGATGGCAGGAACAGTGGCAAAGGTAAAGTTTAGCATAAAACGATCGACTAAAACAAACTGGGATTTTTTACTCTGCTCAAATTGCTAACATGTACAAATATGTACCTGATTAAAAAGACAGTGGCCACTGTGAGACAAAATGTCTTTTGATTATACAGTATATTAAAGGGTATATTTTATTTTAAGTATATTAAACGTACATGATATAAATTTAGGCGTAGCTTTGTTGTTTTCTGAAAATAAACAATAGGCATTTTTATACGCTTCATTGTGGAACTGCCAAATGAAATTACCCAACCAAATATTCAGTTTTAAATTTCTACTGCTGCTGCTAAAAATACACATTCGAGTGGAAAACAACCAAATCTGAAATTTCAACAGCAGAGGAATGACTGCATCATCATCTCACCATCGTCATCACGAACAAAACAACAATGATAAAAAACTTCATCTCCATCTTCAAACAGGAAGACATTATCATCTTTAGAAAAACAGCCACATGAAGATTTTCAATCCATCCTCTACTGTTTTGCTCGGTTGAATTTCATTTCCACTTTGTATTACTTACTGACTTCTTGGACTTAAATTACCGAAAGCTCGTGGTTGCTCCTGTGGATATGGCTTCACACCACTTAGCACCTATTGTTTGTTGCACCTAAGTAGAGAACAATGCGACTGAGACAGTTGAAAATTTGTCGTCCATTTCACCATTTATTTCTTAACAAGCAAATACCGATGTGGTTACAATGAGAACTGGATACCAGGAAATTGTTAGATCTCCCTCATCATTAAATCTTAGCATGAATGCAACTGAAGCATTGAACTAAGCATTGAGACAATGACTTGTCTCATGACAACCCCAATTCTTCGTTTGAGCAGATATATAATCAAAACATCACAGAGTCAATATCAGTTAAGGTGTTTTCTCCTGACCTCGTATAAGACTCGACCTTAGGCAGGGTTTTTTTTGTTCCAATTGTCTGTTGAACTTTACTTTACCGAACGGTCCCTGGTTTCTACTACAAAATATCAATATTTTCTTGTCAGCATATAATTGCACAATAACCACAACGATAGATTTAGTAAAACATATTTCTCTTGAGTCGCCACCCAAGCTATTGGTGCATGGATGATTAGAGCTACAACGTCAATTATAGATTCAGTAGGCGATTAATCATGAGAGGATTGAGTTTGTATAATAATTAGTTAGTTTGAGGAGTGTTTTGAATTCCACCAGCTCGATTTTGCAATATATATCAAGCAGTATGACAATTGTAAGAAAAAATGGTGACAGCTTTCGCCAATCTAAGTTGCGTGTGGAAAACTCCAAAAGGGTGAAATCTGTAATGTATTCAATACAGCTTATCATCATGGTGAAAGGCTTTCTGCGGTACATACATCAAGTAATGTTAATAATCATTAATAATAATTTTTAAAATATGGCCGAAACGTGACTAGCAATAATTTGTTAGCAGAACTTTAGAATTATTTTGAGGAAGACGTTACCTATTCCGATGTTTGGTATTGGTACCAATTGGTATAGCTTTTACAATGTTCCATTTGATATATAAAAAACACTACTTGTGAAATAATTTCTTAAAACAAGAAAAAGAAATGAAAGCATCATGCGAAGTATCATTTTCTTATTTACATTGAACGAGTGCTATTGAACGACTACCAACGAAAGGGAGAAACATGATTCTATTAGTAATCAAGGTCGTAGGTACGACCACAATTGTAAACGTCCGACGCGACCGACGACGACGACCGACGACGTAATTGTCCGACGCTTGGAATCGTGGGTTGTTTGAAAAATTTGACAATGGAGTGAAGTGGCATGTAAATTATTCTATATCCCTCTTGTTTCAACCAATTTCTTCGTTTTTTTATGCAAACTATAATTTTGATAATTTTTGCTTCTATTTAATTTTCAGGGGGAAGAGCATTGGTGCCTGATCTTCCCGCTTGAAGCCTGAAGTACGTTAATTAATTTTAAATTTTTATTGAAACATTCATTTATTTTGGAATCTATGGCATATGTATGCGCATGCCTTCTTTGAATAGAACATGTTTCGAAAATAGTTTATCGTTCAATATGTATATCGATATGTGCATTGTTGTGTGGATGAGAGTGGTGGGTTAAGTGTTGCAATGTGACAGTAAGAGTCACTTGCAACTGGGAAGGGTAGGAGAGAGTGGCTGGGATAGTCACAAGTTGTTGTGGGGATGAGAGTGGTGGGTGATAGAGTTGTAATGTGACTGTGATAGTCACATGCAACTGGAAAGAGTTGGTGAAAGTGGCTGGGATAGTCACAAGTTGTTGTAGGGATGAGAGTGGTGGGTGATAGAGTTGTAATAAGACTGTGAGAGTCACATGCAACTGCGTAGGGTAGGAAAAAGTGGCTGGGATAGTCACAAGGTGTTGTGGGGTTGAGAGTGGTGGGTGATAGAGTTGTGATGTGACTGTGATAGTCACATGCAACTGCGTAGGGTAGGAAAAAGTGGCTGGGATAGTCACAAGGTGTTGTGGGGATGAGAGTGGTGGGTGATAGAGTTGTAATGTGACTGTGATAGTCACATGCAACTGGAAAGAGTTGGT
>JAQFXM010003233.1:0-21027 GCA_034693345.1 Entomobrya multifasciata | reverse complement strand
TTCACACTATATTCAACTAGATTAACGGCCCCTTAATTTGATTGATATAATTGTAAAATTTATTTTTCACACAAAATCAAGTGAATCATTTAATCTTTTTACTCAAGTTCATGCTGCATGCCTATTTACTTTTAGTGACCGTTTTGGGGTTCATTGGGTCAACTTTACTGACTCAGATAGACCTCGCATTCCAAAGGAATCCACGAAAGCTTTACAAAAGATTATTTCAGATAATGGATTTCCACTACCTGAAGGTACAATATTATTAATGCAATTCGTATTGGAATTTTGGCGAATGCAACTATTTTTTCTCATCAGAATCAGATTCTTGTCCAAGAATAATATCAAGAAATGAATGGGGAGCGAGACCTCCCAAATCTGTGACCATAATGGATCTTCCAGTAAACATAACAGTAATCCACCATTCAGTAATGGGAGAAGGAGAATGTTCCACGCAAACAGACTGCATAAAAGTCATGAAAGAGATACAGGATTTTCATATTGATGGTAATGGTTGGGATGATATTGGATACACGTAAGATTTTAACTTCGACTATAAATTACGGATTAGGGCGTGAATTTATCGTACTGAGTAGATTCTAGGGATCGTATAAAAATGCAAATAGCATGATAATGAACTATGTAGCTTGAACTATGGAATACATGTTCCAGGTTCCTCATAGGAGGAGATGGAAACGTTTATGAAGGACGAGGATGGAATAAAACAGGTGCACATTCACCTGGATATAATGACATAAGCATCGGAATATGTTTGATTGGCAATTTCATAGGTAAATTTTAATTACCAATTTGTTGGATTTAAACTTAATGTTATTTTAATCACCGAAATTCCGATGGATGTATGTTGTATGTTTTTCATGATCATTCACAATCATTTACATTTTAAAACAAAATAGATCATCTACCAACTGCTCAGCAATTAGCTGCCACGAAGCAACTGATTAAATGTGGGGTAACGCGAGACTTTATAACGGACGACTACATTATTTTCGGCCATCGTGACGTCAGAGCCACAGAATGTCCAGGAGATTTTTTATATGAAGAAATATCGCTTTGGCCTGAAAAGGCTCCAGCTCCTTAACTGTACACTGTCCAATATGTTAACAAAATAAAAATGAGTATAAAATTAAACAAGTGTAATTATGTATGTTGGTTATCCGTTTTCACTTTGAAGCAACAACATTTTTTATCGAAGATTTCATTCCAGTGTCAATCTTAATTGAAACCACTAATTAGCATAACTAATGGGCAAAATCAGGCTATGCGTCCCAAGTATCCGTTGGATAGGGAAAAGTCATATTGATCAAGTTTATCTATCATGTTTAATAGTTTTCTTATCGTTAATGTCAATGTTTCTTCAATTACAAGATTACATTTTTGATATGAACTACAGACTTTTACCATAAAAACGAATGATATCTACACGTTTCTGACATCTGGCCATTTAGAGTACAAGACAAGGGTGGGCTAAATTAACGAGAAACTAGTTTTCTTAAACTTTGAACTAGATTTTACAGACAGAAGGCAAGTTGTTATTATCCAATTATTTCTGCTTGGTTTGGAGACTTTCTGATTAGATGGTAATATATATTCAGTGCATTTTTATGAAACATTCCATTTCTACTAAAACCACGGAATCGTGATCATTGTAGTGAAATTCAGACAAAGAATATCTAGATAAATAAAATGGGAGACATTAAAACATCCAGTAATCTCGACTGGCTTCCTGTGGACCAGAAATTTTCTACCTTGGCTGTCCATGCAGGGTATCAGGATGAAAATAAGAATTTAAGTTCTATCGTTCCCCCTATCACCATCTCTGCAAATTTCGAGATTGACGTGCCTGCAGTTCATCGGGTAAGCATTCGAATTGAAATGAAACAACAAATCATTCAAGTCTTACGCTCGGAGACTCAATCCCACTTTATCATTTTGATAGGGTTACGAGTATGCTCGAACAAACAATTTGAGTCGCAAAGTTTTGGAGGAAAAGTTGGCAGCTCTTGATGGAGCAAAATATGGTAATTGATTTATAAAATTACATTGTCATTGTCAATTGTATAGTTAAAAATGTTATAACGTTATGTTTAAATGTAATCTCTGATGTATACTTAAAGGTATCGCATACTCAAGTGGGCTAGCAGCATTCTCAGCAGCCCTATCTCTGATGAAAAGTGGGGAAAATCTTATCTGCAGTGACGATATTTACGGAGGAACTGTCAAGCAGATAAATGATTCAGTCTCACGACTTGGAATCACGGTGACTTACGTTGATTTTGAAAATCTTGACGATGTCAAGAAAGCCCTGAAACCTGAAACAAAGGTATGCAGCACTTTGACTTTTGCTTCCTTCCAGTGATAATTTAGTTTGACTCATTTTGAACATTTAATCATTTGTCAATGCATTCTTTAAAATCTCACAGATGATTTTCCTGGAAACTCCAGCTAATCCAACTCTCCGTGTTTTTGACCTTAAAAAGTTATCTGAGATTGCTCATACTTATAAGAAGGATATTCTTGTGGTGGTTGATAACACTTGTCTTACGGCATATTTCCAAGTTAGTCTTTCACACATTTTATATGAAATACTCCAAGTAGCTAGTTAGCTGGTTAGAAATGCTGATTGATATTTATCATAAACTTAATGTTACTTATTATAGAGACCTCTTGAGCTCGGTTGCGATTTGGTTCATTATTCACTAACAAAATATGCCAATGGACATGCTGACGTAATCATGGGTGCACTGATAACCAACGATGACGCTGTCAAAGATCGTCTTAAATTTTATCAAAATGGTAATGGAAATTGAAAATTTACATATTATATGAGATTAATTAACTTGTTTACACGCATAAAAAAGCTATAAACCTTATTACCAGGTTTGGTAATTAATGAATACTGGAGTTCGAACTGCTACTGCTAGTGTGCTGTAAATTGATCGTAAATACTTCGTTAGGTACTGATAAAGTAAAACATAATGACAATTAATTACAGTGGTTGGAGCTATTCCTTCGCCCTTTGATTCCTATCTTGTGACCAGAGGGTTAAAAACCCTCCCAATCAGAATGAAGGCGTTTATGGAGACTTCATTAAAAGTTGCTGAGTTCCTCCTAGAGCATCCAAAAATTGATGCCGTGTTCCACCCGGCTCTACCCAGCCATCGGACTCATGCACTTGCAAAGAAGCAGAGCTCTGGACATTCCGGACTAATGTCTTTCCGTATCAAAGAAGGAAATGGTACAGGACTTGACTTTCTGAAGAATTTGAAACTCATTCAAAACGCTGGAAGCTTCGGAGGCTGTGAATCATTGGCTGAATCACCGTAAGCTTAGCTGTATTTTTTTTTTTAAATAATGACAAATGTTCTATGTATAAATGAACTTTATGTAATTGTACGCTTTCTGTTAACAGAGCATATTTCACACACTTGGCCATTCCAAAGGAGACACGTCTCAAACATGGAATTACTGACAACTTCATTCGTCTTGCTGTTGGGCTCGAATCTCCAGAAGATATCATTGAAGACATTGCACAAGCTTTGAAAAAGTGTTAAATATGCTGACAATTGAAAATGACTACGATGACTAAATGCGTGATAAAATATCAATTTGCATTAGATTATAATTTACTTTATGTTGCAAAAAAATAAATGCGAAGTTCCTCAAATTGTAGTAAATATATACAATGGTTCTTTATTCATCGAAATTAATGATGACAACCGCTGAAATAAATGAAGACGCATAACAAAACTAATATTTACTATATACCTAATGCACAACAATTTTCGATTGACATATCTAACTGATTTTTTGCATTGCATTCATTTGCACTGTCATCAAAAATATGATTCAGATAAAGTATCTTTCGTAAATTCATTTATACTGTAGAAAACAAATCATTTTTATTACATTCATAACATTTTTTTCAAATATATTAAGTAAACTAATTTACTATTTAGTACATTGAATGCATCAACTAAAAAATTAATATATTTTGTAACTGCGAATATATCGATAACATACATATATCTGAGAAATATATTTTTGGTAATAACACTAACACACCTTTCATTCAACACTATGCATTCACAAGTGACAAAGAAATTAGTGTAAATATAATAGAGAGGCAATATATTAGATATATCATTAATACGAAAATTAAATAAGTGTTTTGGATAAAATATATATATAATAATATGTGTGTAATATGTAATATAATATTCGCTGTAACAATATTTTTATGGTTTTTTGTTCTCTTTGTAGTATGTCATATTTACACAGATTTTGTATCACTTTAGCAGATTAAGTTTTTACACCGGTGGAGCAGTTCCATTTTCCTTGGCTTCACGCTCTTGTCTCCTCAATTGAGTTTCGGCTTCCAATGCTTCTACTTCATCGGGGCGAAGTTGCCTAAAAATGTTTTGGTAAATGAGAGCTGCAGACATTCCACCGACAATTGGGCCAAGCCAATAAATCCAATGGTTATCAAAATGACCAGCAATAATACTGGGTCCCAAACTACGAGCTGGGTTCAAACTGGCTCCGGTGAGAGGTCCCTGTAAAAACAGATATTATTGTAATTTCACATTTATTTCACTCTTTCTCTCAAATAAATTGACTCTAAGCAAGTCGAATCTTACCGAGCACATCACGATAGCACAAACGCAAACGCCCATAGCCAAAGGTGTGGAGCCTGAAAGTACCAATTAGTTAATCATAAATATTAGATGCAAACCATTTTTTTTAGAAAAATGAATTGTTAAGAGAAAGTATCCTCACCCTTAACATCTCTCCTGTTCTCATCGTTAACACTGAAAGCAGTGAAAACAAGTACGAATGTGGAAACGATTTCAATGATACAACCCTGAATAGGAGTGATTCCTGGGGCAAGCTGAGTAACACCCCAATTGCCTTCCACAGAGTCAGGAGTCACGGCCTGCGAATTAAAAACAGAATAATTAAATTAAGTCATTGCAAATTCCAAGTTGACAGATTATTCAGCAAATCAGTAATATTTCTTCATATATGTGTGCATATGAACCCTATAAATCAAGTTGATTTAATCCACTATCAATAAATCTATTAGAGATGTTTCAAAAGTCGATGACAGAATATTGCATAATTAGGAAGTGAACATCAGCACTCAGCACAAAAAAATCATGTGCAAATATGCTGATTCTGCATTACATTGACACGCAAAATTATATAATGTACTTTAACCCTGTTTTACTTGCAATTCATCAGTTCATCAGTGACAATAAAAGGAAAATAAGTCGATTGCAAGATAGAGACAATTTCTTGCCTCGTCATTCATCACTCTCTCACTCAAACAATCACTGTCCTCTCTTATCAGTCGATCTAAAGGCTACTGAATTTTTAATTAATAAAAATCGACACATTCTTTCATAGCAAAATATTATTTTAAGCAACATCAGATTTTCCAACGATCATGATCATCGTCGTCACCATCGCCATTATCACCTTTCATTCAGTTGTATCGAATCTGCATGAATTTGATTCAGTTGTTCAGCGAAGCCACAAGAATACACTTGTTGTTCTTCAGTTCATGACTGTGCAAAATAACATATTAACTTGTAAAAATTTCCATTGTGTACATTCAATGCTCGCCCACCCTTCTGGTTCTACTAAATATAATGTATATATCATGGTATTATCCTCATTACTAACCTAACATTTAATTGTAGCGAAATAATTTTCAACAAGTTGGAAGAGGTGTTAATAACCTGGCCCTGGCAGTTGCAATTGCAAAGTACAACAATAGCGGAAAATATTTACTAAAATGGAAATGTTCGTGTGTCATTGCATGTTATGTCATTTGTTACGATGAAACTTAATGTCCATGGCTTGACGATTTGTCTGGCGTTTAGTACTCTTATTTAATATAATTTTACTTCTCGTTTCATTACTCTGACAGGCACAGCACAGACATCCTATTTTGATATGTATCATTTCAGCTTGAGAATAATAAGCTGAAAGGGTGGCTTAATTTTTGTCTTTCCTTCAACCAAACTTTAAAGGAGTTGCTTATAAACTGTTAAACTTGAAAGAACAACAAAAGGGAGTATCGTTTGAAACTATAAATTTAGACTACATGTAAATCGCCTTGTTTATCCTTCACTTGTCTGTTTGTATCTTTTACTTAAAAAGTGAAATGCGTAACAAATGGAAAGAAATTGGAGAAATGGTTTGAATAAAAAGTGCCCAAGATATTTTTTGTAAACTCTGATCAAATTCATCAAACATATTCACTTGCATGAAGATCTATTCAGAAAATCAAATTTTGATTTTGATGGATGGAAGTATCAGCAGGATAATGTGTGAATAAATAGTAAAATATATTTGTAACAGATTGATATTGTCCTTTAGACTGAAATTCTTATGGAAGGTACTTTTTGGCGATTGGCCTTGTTCAGTCAATTTGGTCAGTGAATCGAGCATTGCGAAATAAATCAAATCCTTTCTTGACCCCAAACCGAATAAAGTCTGCAAGGTAGAAATAAGCATGCGTTGCCTGCAGACTTTACCATGAGACTAGGCTGATGATATAGGGTGCGGCCTATAATGAACGTTATGTCAAATTCTAAAACTGGTAATAATAGATACAGTGATCCTATGTCCCAAATATTTAGACGTGGGCTGTAATAAATTCATATAATTGGCTGACCTAACTTAAGTCTGGCTTAACCAACTCAACTTGACTGTAAATAATGTACTTTTCATATCAAAACATGTCATGTCCAGTAATTCATTTGATTTTATGTCTACTTGCGCTATTTACACCACGTTTCACCACGCAAATATTAAATTGAAGCCCTCAAAGTTCATTTCATATTCATTGCTCTGCTTAACAGACAAGCTATTCCATACACACAGTTTAACAAATAGTGTTAATGACATTTGATAAAAATTGAAAGAGATAATTAAGATCCATTGTTCGCCTGTCATCGCGAAGAAACGCGAGATCAAAATAGTTAGACACAACGATTCAACGACTAACGTTTTGTAGTTGCCGTTAAAAAATAGAATTGTTTAGACTAGTGAACTCGCCAATATTTAGCATTTGTTCAGCTCTAAAAATTATTGCAAGTATGTTTATCGAACATGATGCGATGACGCTCGTATTATAAATGGTTATCTCACGAGACAATCTCTAATTACATATGCTTCGTATTGGTCAAGGTTGAATCAGTAAGACCAGGATTTAAAGAACAAGTTGCATGAGGTCGATTATATTGATAATTGTGATTGAATGTAAGGTGATTGGTGGTGGTGAGGATGGTGATCTGATGAAAACTTGATGAAAGTCAACCCTTTTTTGTCTCTAGACGTTTTCAGCTACACGCGTAAATCAGTAGATAATGCAGACTGCAGTGCAGAGACCAAAAGTTTACATGAACCATGGATGATAATGGTCACTGAATGTTAATTATAGAGTAAATATTATAAGCTTCCATGATTCATTTTTTGATGTACAGAATTATCGTGTAATTATGCAACAACTTTTTAGATTTGTACGTGGTTCCAGAGATATAATTTTAAAAGGTTTTTGACGATTTTTGAGAGATGACCTGACAAGATTCGTGAATAAAAAGTCAAATTCTAAGTATCATTAAATATATGCATATTTAACAGTAGTGCGCAGGGGATTGTTTTATGCTTTAGTGAACGACCTTCACTCTTGTAAAACAAGTATTATTAAATGCATGAAAACTTGTAAACCACAGTCAGTTAATAAACCCGCTTTATATAATGATTCCACATTTATAATAGTGGTTAACCTTGAGAAGTGAAGTTCCAGCCAGGCAGCCGAGACACTGGATTAAAATGTACATGATCGCTTTCACAATAGGAATCTTTCCCGTAACCAGTGAAGCCATGGTCACCGCTGGATTGATGTCACACGATACGCCACCCAGAGACTAGAAAATAAGAAGATACATCATTATCATTTCAAAACATATATAAATGCAGTGCTAAAACTAATGAACGATCGCATAATATCTATTTTAAAATAACTTAAATAATTATTCAAATCAGTAGCCAAAATCATAAGTCAAAATGTATGAAACAGGAATATATCATGAAAATGATGAATTCCTGGCATATAATAAGTTGATTTTCACTCTTTGTTAACTGTTAAAAGAAGTCATCAAGTAAATGTACCAGAATCTTTGAAATTAAAAAGTAATGATCCTTGCATTGCATTAAAACCTTTATTTGTGTATGCACTTCATCTTCCAGGAATTCAATATGGAGCTGCATATAATATATTCATGCTATATCTAACGATGAAAATGTTATCTATTATCTATATCTTCAAAATAGCAATTCAATGTATGTATACTTGTTCATTTACGTAGATTCATGAATGAATTTCGGTAGGAATTAAGCATCTTTAATTTTTTTAAATCAAATTACTTTTAGTAATAATTATAAGGGCGTAATTTATGGCCACTTTCTTCAGAAGAAGTGCAAGTGCTAATACGTTTAATACGAAAATATCTAAACGTCACATTAAAATCCAAATAAAATTAATTTGTAGAAGCTTGATATTTAAGTTTATTTATGATAAAAAGTATATTAAAACAACGTTAATTCATTCTTTCAAGGCTACTTATTGAATTCTTAATACATGTACATAATCCTACTTGCAAGTAAAAATCTTTTATTCGGATTACATATCTGAAAGTAATTTAAAATAGGTGCATGCATATGCATATTGCTTGTCTTTACAATCTTCATTTAAAAAACCAAAAAAGACTCCATGACACGCACACGCACATTTTTTATTTGTTTATTACAGAGTAAACTGATTTCGTCTAACAGACGTCTATAAAATTGCGCAATCAACAATTCAAACTTGACAAAATGGCTAATGACATTGTGTGTTTGCATTATATCGCTAGCTTGCAGTTTCTAAATAAAATCATACCCTGAAATCAAATCATTATTATCGTCACCTCGGAAAGTGCATGCGTAGTACCTGAGCACCTTTTATTTATGCCATTACTCATCAAGAGTATTACTATTAACTTATTACCTGTTTACAATAATCATTAAGATTGCATTAATTTTGCTACCGATGAACTTGAAAGGTTTGCAACTTGCATCTTTATATTTGCTACAAACATATTGTTATCTCCTAACTTTTATGTGATATGTTCTGTACGTATAGCCTACTGCGAGGAGGAACAATAAACGTTTGACGCTTTTAATCGTTCTCTTCTGACGTCTGAAAGAGCCACCGGTTGCTGGTACTTTTGTGGTGGGCTACACATTTTGTACTTTGTGCTTTGTACACATGTACGCACAATTTGAGTACGCAGCACTGTGCTGGCATTGACATTTAATCTTTTGTGTTACTGGTTGTCACTTGTTTTTAAGATTATGCAGTTGTCTATCCTTCTATAACACAACACATGAGATCCACAATTCATTCACAAAAAAAATGGCACAATGACAAAGGTCTGTGAACTGTATTCTGCAGTGCTTTTTATTACTGTGTATCTACATTTATGATTTAATGTGTGCAATATGTTAGTAATGACAATCAACTAAATTTTCTGGTGCAAAAAATTGTTTTCATTTAAGTGCATGCATTTATGATTGTATATTCTATTCGTTTCATATACCACATAACTTTTTGCCTATTATCTAAATTATTGCTTCGGGCACATTTAAACTTATGAATTTTTTAAGAGATTATTATTAGACATTTCGTTTACTCCATTAATTAATGTTCACGATACGTTAAGCTGCGTTACACGCAAAAGATCTTTTCATTAATATTTATGTTTATTTTCCTGTAAAACAATGCCAACTGTCAATTTGATAATTATCATGCATGCACAGCTAAGCCGGAACTTATTTCGTGTGTTTTATAAATTATTGATGTAATGAAAGAGTCTAAATTGTGCAGATTTCAGAACAATAATGTTAAAAGGTAGAAAGCTTGGGTTTCCCAAGCCATGCAGAAAGACACGTATACAAAGAATACAAAGTAAAATATGCACATACACAAAGTATCTTTGTGTGCACAGAACAAATAATTTTATGGCACACGACCACTAAAGTTGCCTTAAATATTGAATGAAATGCAGAGATAATGAAACTTAAATATCAAACTATTAAACAATTTAATGCTCATTTTGTTTATCTCATTCAATGACCAAGACATTTTTTGTCAAAAAAAACTTGCAACTGCTGAAATAAACATGGCAGTGTGGGATTTCATTTTATGCGGAAAATAAGATTGAATCTATTATGTATTAGATATGAGGATTTTAATTGAAAATATTAACATTCAAAACAATTTTTAAAGACATTTTTGAGGATATGAGGAAAATTCTATTCTTTGCAATGCCTTGTAAGGATGTAACAAGAAGATTAAAGTTTTGTGACATTTATAACATTTGGCGCATCAAACGAGAAACAGGAAATGAACAAATTACATTGATAATTAGATGAGCACATCATTATCAAATAACTTTTTTTGATTTGGACAGCTTGTCACGAGAAAAACTTGTAAAATCGTTAAAGTATAAATACATAAATTAGCTTTGAGCATATTATTGCATGCAATGAATGATCTAATTGGGTGTTGGTGGAATCCAATTTTATGGAAAAACTAGGCCTATTGATAATTATTTTTATAAATTCCTCGAAAATTATTCAGTCTATACTACCAAGCCTTCTTTTAAGGTATTCAAGCAATTAGCGATTCAGGCTGAACTCTCGATGCTGCGGACACTATAATCTTATAAAAGGACGGTATACTAATGGAATATAATTTAAAGAAAGACATCTTTGCTGACTCAATTTAGTTCATCAGATGGAACCAAATGATTGTAGATAAAGATAAAATTAGAAACTAAACAGTCAGAAAATCTCAGAGATATGTGTATATGAACAATGTATGAATGTAATATTCGTATTGTCCACTTCACTTCACATTACTAAAGAAGGCTGAACTGAGTTAAATGTTCAATGAATAAATTTAAACGAATTTCCGCAAGACTTCCTAAATTCACATCATTCAGTCAGGCATGCATTTCCTAAACTAAAGCAACATGAGATTAACATGTTTTGTGCAAATAGCGAATAGTTAGTCATAATTGCACATAATGTAATCTTTCTACAGTCTGACTGACTTAAAACAAAGGCATGCAAATCCTGTACATATTCCATAAATGGAGGGAGTAAATATTCTGTCAAGACGAAGAATCAAACCGAATTCACTCGAAAAAAACTAGTTAGCCATAGCTGTTTAGAACTTATGATTTACTAACTAGAGAATAGAATGGTCACATAGTTGTCATTCCAGCCTTTTTATCCATTCAAATGCCACATCATGCCTAAATGACTTGTCAAAATCAATTTCTGTTAGCTCATTCAAGTCAACTGCATAAATCCTCCAAAACCTTTTTTATAAATGTGTACACGACTAGACTCAAACTTCCACTTGTCAGTACAAAAGGCTACGGCTATACACCATCATCAAAGTCAAACTTTTTGAATACAACCTTACAATAATCGTACTTAATACTGCGTGAAGTCATTTAAACTGACATCCTTCCATTAAAAATCACATGTTCTATTGAAACCATACATCTAACTATCAAGCTATCCAATAACAAATGTAGCAAAACCTTGATTAAATGGCGCTTTGAGCGATTCTCCCTTTACGCTGTTTTTACTAGTTCATCTTCAGTTTATATGTACATTGCACTATTGCTCATATTTTAAATATTATTTAATCAACTTTAATAAGATATCTGAAGTTGAAACAAGATTATTTATTATCCTTTTTTATACCTGGCTAGTCAGAAGCAGAAAATTTTCCTTTGAACATCTTTTTCTCCCTGACATTCAGCAAGGCGACACTAACCTTACTCGGCCATAGTATTCAATTCACTGGCTTATTTGTAAAAAAAAACAAAAAGTTCTTTATTTTATAAAGGATTATAATTACTGCCACAGCAGTCAGTATAGAGTAATTGAATACTCATTGAAGAATAATCATAAATTGCGTGTCCACTTTTTAATACACAAACTATGAAATTACTTTTTTTCATTCTAAAGGAAGGAATTGGAATTGACCAGTATAGTACATTGAATGCAAATGGAGTGACCTTGAACACCACAAAATGGTTAAGTTCTTTGGTTTCATGCCTAAGAGCATCTTTGTTGGTGTGCCAAAATGGAAGTAAACTATGTGTATATTTAAATATGTAGACTAGTAGTGTACATAATCCTACCTACCTAACAAAGTCACTGTTATGATCTCCAAAAAATTGACAAAGGAATGCTATGAATGATCGTTCGTATGAGAAATTTTTCTCGTGTTTCTTCATTATGGCAAATCAATATCGGAAATGATTTGAAAGCTTTAGACAAACACTACTTTGGTAAGTCATGCCACTGCCTAATGGCAAATAAGAAAAGCTTTTTTACGTCGTACCGTTTACATTATCCACGCATTCTCCAACGCCTCTGTAAACAACGGAGACCTCCCTGACGGGGAAAATCGTAATACTATCCATAATATATTATTTTTATGTTGTTTCTGTTATTTATTTGCTTTCATACACATTTTTGGTATCGTGATTGATTATTGCTGAAATCACATCACATTTCCAGCCAGGGACCATGAAAAATCACGACTTCGTTTTTGTGATAGTTGCTCTACATGCAACATTAATAAAGGTCCGTAAAGTGTAGATTTTATTTTTTGCTGAAAGCATAACGTAAGTCAAGTTTTTTCCATCATGGTCAGTTAGTGGCTTACAAAAACTTGGGTTGTGTTTTCTATCAAGTCACGAGTATGGGCGATTCATTCTAATAATTTGCATAAACCCTTCTTTTGGAAGTAAAAGTGAGATTTTCAAGGATAAATTTGTTGGCAAATGCTATTGCTATTGATGGTTAGAGCATACATAAAAACTCAAATGTTAAACTTGCTGAAAGATGAAACAGGGTAAATGAAACTAATTCACAAAACTCCTGCCACAAAAGAGGTAACAATTACAGTACGCTGGCATATTGGCAACAGTGTAATTTAAAAGTGCGAATCAAAATGCTAACTAATGTTTTATTTCCTCAAATAAAATGAATAACTGACCGGAAGCATAAATTAAGCCTGACAAACCAACTCATGAATTGTTTTGTAAACTTATTCTCTATTAGATTTCTAAATTTTAACCGAATACAATGTACAAACAATGCTACTTAAATTTAAATTGAATTCATAGAATTGACTTGAATTTATGTATGCCTGGCTTTTTGCAATAATGCGATCGAACTACTTATGTATATCTTAACAAGAAATATACTAATACGAATTCTAGTGTACAAAACATCAATTTTTTCTTACCTGAACCAATGTTGCAACAGTGAAACCCCAGCAGACAGCTACTCCAGTAAAGTTAAGTCCTTTCACATCTTCTTCTTGGATTTTTAAAACACAACCGATACCCAAAAACATGAGGAGAGCACTTCCAAGGAACTCAGCTCCCAAGCATTTCCATAATGCTTTCTCGTTCATTTTTACTCTCTCATTGCCCATTCGGTCTCTGAGTTCTTGGATTCGGCCCATGGTGAGTAAATCTGTATACGATTAATACAAAATCTCCTTTATTAGGCAAATTGGTTGAGTTGAGGTAGAAGATGAGATATGTTCACAAGCAAAGTTATAATTTGTGAAAAGAATCAAGCAACTTTATCGGTTAGAAAATCACTTCTCAATTTAATGTTTAACTAAATCTTGCCAACAACGCTTAAACTCCAAAAAACTTTGTGATTTCACAGAGTCTACTGCGAGCTTAAATCGCTACTAACAAGATCTGTCTATGTCTATGTCATGCCGGTTGGTGATGTCGACTTTTATAGCAAACAGCTAAAATACTGGACACATCCCAAATAACATTGTGAGATAAGCGTGGACTAAAGCGGAAGCTTGTTATTGTATTTAACTGAAAAAAGCTCTTATGGAAAATAATTGCGACCTGTTATTGTGTATATGGTTAATTGCTACTACGTTTTCCCATTTTTTTAAAACACTTTTTATTTCTACAAGTAATACGCGTGAACTAAAATCCATACAAACCTTGTGTTTCCGCACTCATTTCAATTTTACTTTTGTACTACTTATGCTACACTTTACTTGTGCCAAAATGTATTAATGATATAACTCGGATTTTTTAGAAGATTACCGTGAGACGTAGGTAGGTGGAAAGAAGAACACTAAATGAAGAATCTTCTATCCGAGAAACGGGCAACAAGCCCAACATGCAAGCGTGTACCTTTCCACTTGCTTCATGTATTGTACTTCGGAAAGAGTTTTTATGACATTTTTAACAAGATATTCCTAGAGATGCTCTGTTTTTCTTCATGTACTAATATAGCAAGCTAATAAAAAATCATCGAGATAAAGCATATTGCAGATCCGAAACTCTATTACGTTTTATACATCGGGTTAATGGAATTGCTTACGAGATGGTAAAGTTCTTGATACAAAAAAAAACATCCACCAACTCACGTGGACAGGCTGTGTGTGCCACAGTGTCTGTATTTTTCCTCTTTGGATATTCAGATAGAATAGATCAGATCGTGATATCTGCTATAAAAGTCACAACTCTCAACGGAATGTTGTTGCGTTAAGTAAAGTATGTATAGAAGAAAAACATGCATCTCTCCGTTTTCATGTTTACCTATATGTCATTTAGAGGTTCTTTACCGTGCATAATGCTATTATTTGTGTTACATAAATTGCACCATTATCTCATTTTAAGGCTTTTGTTTTGCTGTTATTTTTGCCACTAATAAAGTGTTGGCGTACGAAAAAAAGTAGATCTAGGTGAGTGTCAAGTTCTCCTTCCTTTCCTGATGCGATATATTTATTGAATCACAAACAACTACATAAACATCAGTAAAAAGAACAAAAATAATAAATATCTACTTTATACTAGTTTGGTGTGTTTTTTTACGTTTCTAGCACCAAAAATGTTTGGCCATATCGTTTCCATCCGCACAACTTTTTTTCAGTAATCAGATATTCGCATTCCGTTTTTTACCAGCTCATTATATGCAAACTGCGATCAGTCAATAAATTATATTCTACTATGCTGCTGATGTGCTTTTTCTTTAGCATAAAACTGTTTTCTTGTTTTCGATGTTATTAGATAAGAGAAAACAAATAATTTTATAGGAAATTCGATATGCGTATAAAGTCATATCTCAAATTAACGACTTGTTTTTTTACCTTCTTCATCACCTCTATAACCGTGGTGCGTGGTACCATTACCGTTTAGATATATCTCTTTCCCATTTGAATAATTTGTATTAGCACCATTTTTAGCATTACTTGCCGTGCCATTCTTATGGAAATCTACGGAATTAGCGGTGTGAGTGAACAAGGGAATAACAGGAATGCTCCCTGAGGAATCATAATATGATCGTTGCTCGTTTGTTATAAACCATGTATTCTGATTTTGTTTGTCACTCACTGTATCCACTTCTTTCGTAATGTTTCTGCCACCACCACCACCACCACCATTACTAATGCTATTGTCTTTGGAATTGAAACTGTAACCATTCTGCATTGAATGGTGATTATGTTGGTGATGTTGCGGCACTGGATGATGATAGTTATTATTATGATTTTGATGATTACTACGATGTTGACTGTGGTTATTGTGCAGTTGTTGATGATATTGTGAACGCTGATGACTATGATCTCGATCAGTATGATTTTGTAGCTGTTGTGGTGATGGATGAGGCTCTACTTGCAAGCTTATAATATTATTCGTTTGAGGGTTGATGCCATCGCGAGGCTTAACCCGGTTTGGTGGAGATGCATTCATTGCAGATGCAGGCATTTTCTTATTAAAATCTTTTTCAAGATGAGCACGTTCAAAACTTGTTCACGTTTCCCATTGAAATTTGCAGTTTGCAGTTAATGGGAAATCAGAAAAGAGCACCTTACCTATGTAATAATAATGCAAAAAAATGCAGTAACATATATTATTCACAAATTATCAACAACACAAAAGGAAACACGACACACAAAGGAGCTCAAAAGCATGAACAAAAGCGAAACAAAGAGTTTCTTTTAAAAAATTGGTACCACAACCACGCTGCCCAATTTCTCTTTTTTAGATTTTATCGCTCTAATGGTAATAATTATTAATTTGCAGTCAAGTAACTTGTCATGAATTTTTTTAGAGTTGCATACGAAATGCTTCTGAATATTCAGTTGGTTAGTAAGCCAACGCATATGAAAAAAGTAGGTATTGTTGAATTTACGTAATAAAAACTTTACGCCCACATTTCCTTTTTATTTAAGTAACCGCTACCGCTACTATAATTATATTTTTTAAATGTAGCGAAATCGTAAAAGCTTAAACCAATATTTTAATATACCCAAAACTAAAACCTTATTTTGACAAATTACCTACTGAGCTCATGTTACAATTTCAAACCAATTAGATAAGATCGTGTCAGCAATCAAATGTACAGCAGTCAAATGACATCCAAGGATGGACACACACTAGCTGTCTGAATCGAATCAATATTTAGTATAAAAATTACGTCTGAAGTATGAATGATTATTATGAAATAAAATTAATTTGTTCTATAAAATATCTAAAGCTGCTTTTTTAGACAAAACAAAAATGACACGTCACACGCTGACTATTTTTTTGTTTTAAACCATGAACAAAACAAGGGCAAACGATTGAAAGATGTAATTTCAAATGACAAGTTTACTGTAATAATTTCATTGAAAGATTTTTTTTTCGAATTGAAAAGAGAAAAATTGTCGATTCTTTTATTCTAACTGACTGATAAAAACTACTGGGCAATGACAGTTAACTACAAGTTTCCTTTTGGTTTCAATTCTGCGTAAACGAACCGTAATTGAGGTTTTCCCTAAATCTAGATTTTTTTTCGATTTGTCCTGAAAATCGATTTTTTTCTCTAATAGCTCGTACTGTTTTGTTTAAAACAGCTTTGGGAAAGTAAAATCAACTGAAGTAAAACATTGATCTTTTTTCTTATAAATCACAATCAACAAACCTATTTAAATGGGGTGATGTGGTAAGACGGTAAGTACGTCAGGTCGGTCGTGATGACGAGAAAGTGTACAAAATTATTACGATATCAATCAAGCTGAACACAAAACTGACGTTCTTGCTTCTTCCAATTCACTTTGTCGACTCAACCTAGAATCGTGGTTGAACACAGATCTGATGTATTTTCATACGACCAGAAATAACAGATCGTATTGCAATACCAGAAAGACTGGTCAGTAGGATTAGCCAGCAGGCAAGTACAAATTTATTCACATTTTGTAGGTATCAATATTACATCTATGCTGCCTTGTTATTACTCAGCATGTAATCTGGAAAGTATGGTTCGATGGACAACTTTGTTGGAGAATGCGAATGTGTTAAATTTAACTTTGCAAAATAACTCTTTAATTTACTTACGTCTTCTTTCTTATCGATTGCGTTGCTTCCAAATTACCCCAAAATGATAAACTCAGAATTAAACTTTCATGAATTTTTTATGGTTAAACTTTTTGACTTTTTAAATTTTTGTCCCGGTATAGGATATCTGAGAAGATTACAAGCGCTTCTTGAATACTCAACTCGGTATGCAGTGTTTCACTGAGGGTCACTCGCTAAATATGTAGGATTTTTTGCAGATTCTGGTGGATTGTGTGATGTGTGTATACGGAAGGAAGATATATTCAAATTGAGAAAATGTATGTATGCCTGGCGAATTGAGTATGTTTTAGATTTTGGGTAACAATATATGTTGATGTTTGTGCCGTGACTGTCTCTGGAATTTTTTTTATCCAGATTTTAATGACAATGAAATTGGATAGGGTATATAAGGTTAAGTTAATGTATGTGTGTGTGTGTTCTTTGTAATTTTATACTGTTATCAACACAATTAGTCTCTTTTTTATATTATAGTTCACTCTTGGCAGGTGGACAGAGATAGGGAGGCTTTAAGCTAAGGAACACATTCTTTGCAGTTGAAATGCCAAAAAAGCAATGTGCTCTGGGAATCTACAAACATGCAATCTATTAAGGTAGGTAAGGTTTAGTAAATTGTAAGGTAATGTTCATAACAATAATGACTTTTCTTGTCACAGGAACCTATGTTGTAGTAAAAGAGTACCTATAGTGCGTGCGCATTATGTATGTATAAATTGTACAAACATGTATGCTTTTTTAGTTAGTATTGTTATTTCGGCGAAATACAACGCGATGTAAAGTGGATACATGTTTTCTTACAGTTTACACATGTACTATGTATTTGTATACCAGATAATAATATGCACATAATCAACTGTGATCATGCTTTTGATCACTGATCAGAATAGCACCAACTATCTAACAGTATGTTATTTACCCCTAATCCTATAATGAGATGGGGGAACACCACACACGGATTATGATTATTTTTTAAACTATACGTATCAAAGTCAGTGAAGAAAATAATTTTTATATGTGTCTTGTTATTTTGGTAGGATATATACATTCGATATTAAGACATGAACATAAAATCCTCTTCACGCCTCATGAAATTGTCTAATATAAAAAGCAGACAATCAAAACAAAAAACATGTATGTACAGAAAACAAATGCGTAGACAATGTCTAAGTGCAAGTGTAATGGCAATGTCAAGCTGCTATAATCATAATTCATGTAGTGCAGCGTTCCAAAGATCCAATTCAAAATGCACAGGAATGTTACAAACATATTGTGTAGTAATTTTCAGCGGATACTATTATCAACATCAATTCTTGTAGCTTGATACACGAAAGTTGACCAAAGTTCATGTCTACTCGACTTGGGGATTGTTTGTGTTTACGGCCACGATATCATAGTCGGAACTCGGGACGCCTGCATACGTATTTGTTTACTATTTGGTGCGTGTTCACTGAAGTCTACTGAATTGTTTGTGTGAAAATTAGTTAGAAAGCTTCTTTTGTTATTCCACTTTGTCCATAAACATAATTTTCTATAGAAAAAGAACAACGCACCAGAATCAAGCAGCAAACAACATCAAGATCAAAATATTGAATGCTTTACTGGGTATTGCTTTTAAACAAGTTTAGCTGCAGAAAAGGTTTTTTGATTCAAAATTTATATTCATTCATTGCACTTACATAATGACACTGATATCAGGAAAATGAACGGAGAACCATTGGTCATGCATAGACACACATGGTCTATTTTCCTTCTGGGCATTTCTTTAAAGTTCATGAATTTTATACCAAAAAATAAAATTCATAATTTTTGTGTTGTTCATTCATCATATCATTATATTAATTAATGACTACAACTATGAATGAAACCAATTCAATTAATAGTGATTTGCGAAATCCAAAAAAGGTCATTAATTGAATTGAGGGAACAAAGTTATTCCCAAAGATGAAAGAATGACGTAACTCGATATACTCAGCTTATTTTAAAAATTCAATTTTGACCCACTGAACCTTGACTTAATATTTTTATCTCTATAAAATGTATCATACCAATAATGCTTAAAACGCTTACATTTTTAAACTATTAGTATTGTAGTTTGAAATTCCTTTGTCTTCGATTAGTCTGCAATCGTCCAAAATACAAAAATAAATGGGAAGATACATACGTCACCAAAGTTGACATTTTCAATAAAAGAAAATACGTCAATATTTTTGGTCTCTATCCGTTAAATTTCTATCGCATTCTTCTAAACACGATTGAAAAACGAAAAACATCCTAACAAATGTGTTTAGCTAATTATATTTAACATATTTAGTGACCCGAACTTTTAAACACGAAGATAAATATATACATATTTGGTTAGTGAATGGCCATTTCAGTGTCAAGATTGTATGATATAATGTAGCTTGTACACTATTCAATAAAATTAATGTAAAAGTGAAAAGTTAATGTATTTTGTAAGTTTTTTATCAACTTCTATCTAAAAAAATATGCATGGAAAATTACCGGAGCTAATAGAAGGGTGAAAATGGTAAATTCAAATGAATGGTTAAGATATTCTCGATCTACAATTCTTTGTTATTCTAAAATTCACGACTAGTTTTTGTTTAATTTTTCATGCTAAATTGTAAAAGTTAATGGTTAAAATGAGATAATTTGAGCTGCAGGCAGTGATAAAACTCATAACAGTTTTTGAACTTCCAACTAGGGGTTGGAAATATTTAAAAGTTGGAACTTGTATTTTCCAAGTTTGGACAATTCGGCTGACGTAACATGGTTAGATTTCGCGTGGTTTTTTATTTCGGACTAATGACTAAAATACCAACTAATGATCTATATGCTTGTAATGTTGGGTCAATCACGTTTAGATATGATAAGGGAACTAAATACTTAAGCAGAGCTGTTAGATCAAACGTTTAAATTAAAAACAACGATGTGATTGTAAAAATATGTCTAAATATGTCTAAGAATATCATCAATCACACACATTGAAGAAATGCAAATTAATAGCTCATCTTAGTGTACACAAATTACAAAACAATTTAAGATTTATTCATAAAATTCATAGAAAAATAGTACTCTAGCCAGATATGGAGAATATTAAAAAGAAGATAAAACGTGTATTCGTCGGATACGCGATCGTGGAAGCCTTTTTAGGGATATTTTATAGTTTATACATTAAACACATAAAATAGTGCCTACTTGAGCAAGCCGGGTGCAGCTCAAAATTGGTTAATATATTGAAGGTTACACGTTCAAATGATCAATGAACGAGTAACTTAGAGTATAACTTGTTGACAGTTTATTTGAAAAGGTCACGGCAGGTAAAAGACACGTCCTTTCACATTAATACGACATAAAAACATCGTCAAAAACACTATACAGCTCAATAATTTTTAGTAAACAACTCGTAAACTTAAAGAATAGTACATTTACGTAAATATTTTAGTACATATCCTGTTACCAATTGTAAACATATAAACTT
>JAQFXM010003232.1:0-21042 GCA_034693345.1 Entomobrya multifasciata | reverse complement strand
TGGGGAGGTTTTCGCTCTTCTCGCAACTTTTTTTGCTACCTCCATCCACCGCCGCCACTACCATCATTCCAAAACTAATCGAAGGAGAACTCTCATAGATATATGCAGAGTATTAGTCTGACTGAAAATCCCAACAAAGGTGTATAGTACATTACATGACAAAAAAATACCCAAACTAATCCTCTCTCAATTTAACTTGCTATTGCGATGCGATGCAGTACGCAATAATATGTATCACAAATCACAACAATGTCCCTCTTCATTATGTTTATATGGCCAATTGACTGTCTACTTAAAACTACTAGTTATTTTTATGGAAGAAACAAGAACACAAAAATACAATGCGATACAATTAATTTCGCTTAACATTGTCTCTCATATTCATACAAACTTGGATTACATTTTTACATTACATAGTATAAAATGATAAGTAGAAAGCTCTGTACAAAATAGCAATGCGATATGAAAATGCAATGATGTCTGTGTAGTCATCCCCACTCCTTCACCACCACCACCGTTAGTTAGTTAGGTTGTATGAATGCATTGCATTTTTAAACCTAGGAATATTTTTTTTTATCATGATGATCATCAACAAGCTTGCTTAAGGCAATGTCATTTTTCTATTAAAAAAGTAGTTAGTGGTCTTGGTCTGGTCTTGTCTGGCTTCTTTTATAAGAGATCATCAGTATCACACAGCCAGCAAAACAGCAGAGTTTTTTTTTTGCTGTAGTAGCATATATTTTAGCATGACGAAGATGCTTAGTTTGCTGGTTGGGTATGGATGATGATGGTGGTTGCTTAAAACACTGATTATAGAAGAAGATAAATGAATGTGTTATTGTATGTTATGCTTGAGTCTGTGTAGCAAGTGGAAAAAAATATTAAGAGGAATTTTCTGTATTTATTTACATTGGCTACCGTCACCACCACCACCACCACCGTGTGTAGTGTCGATGTCGAGGAATATCATATTAAAATATTATTATGGCAAACACACGTCGCACTCTCGCACTACTCTGCTGACAAGACAAGCACCATCAAACCAAACCAGCCGAGAGTATCGAGACCGACTGACTGACAAAGACATGAGTGGATTGGATATTTTGGATTGGATTGAGAAGAAAAAAAGACATTTCATATTGCCGTCTTATCGGCATATTGAATAAATATTTTTATTAAAAAAGTAGATGGATTTTTCTTGCTTTGTTTTTTAAGCATGTTGGATAAAAGGCATGTGTCGTTGTGGTTGTTATGCATTTATGCATATAATTTAGGCTGTAATGTAATGTAATGAGTATGATACCTTTTTTGATAATGATTACACTGCAGTGCTACTAGTATTTTTTTACAAGAAGAGCTGCTCAAAATGAAGTTACTAAAATAACTTATTTTTCAATTTATTTTGTGAAGTCTGTCAGGACGCGTGTGGTAATAAAAAAAAATGATGATGAAGATGATCCACATATCTAATCCAAACAGATTCATTCACAGCTTAAAATTACATGTCCTTTTTCTTTTAGTATTTAATATGTAAATTTATCAAAAGTTTTATTTTACACGGTAGTTTCCATTTAGCCATGTGTGGTGATGGAGAAATGCGGCGGTGGTAATAAAATGGAAAAAATAATTGGAAGAGAAGGATATTTTAAAGTAGGTTTATGGTTTTGAAAAAAATAAATAGAAGGGTGAATAAATTTATATGTAAAAATGACAGTTTATTGAGTAACACCAATCTATAGTCAATATTTAATGGTAAAATCTCTGCTAAATTGATGGAAACGCTAATTAAGTCAAGTTCATTTTGAAATGGAAAAAGTCAGCAAGCGGTTTCATAAGCGACAGATACAATGATTCAGTGAGGAACCGTTCCGTAGTATTTTTCCTTGTAAACTTATATTACACGCAGAGCATGAGAATTTACATTCTAATGTAATCTGTATACATTTATATTAAAATCATTATATGAGCAAAAGCAAGTGTGTAGTTTACAAATACTCATATTATCAAATAGGTACATTATTTTAGTGACTTGTTGCATTTTTTAAGAAAGAAAAAAAATCTTGCAGATTTGTAAAGGCGATTATTACATAGATATTTACAGTGCTGGCTTTTGAAACAAAAAAATAAGTTGCTCTTCAAGTTGTTCTTTCATTTTTCAAGCTATTTCACGCTATATATATTATACTAATGTTACAGGCAAGTAGTACAATAAAATATTTGATAAACTTCATATACTCAATCTCAGTAGTAAATTGATACAGATAGGTGGGCAATTACGATAATAATTTTTGGTTCCACTAAAAATGATTGGGCTGCGCTACCTGAGATGAATAGGTGCATATTTTCAATCTTTTTTAGCTATCAAAGAAATAAGTAAGCTGGCCTGGCCTGGCTAGCATTTCGTGTGCTATACAAAATTATCACTTTATATTCATGGTAAAGACGCTTAAAATGTCTAGAACAGACAGACGCAAAGGGACCACATTTCTTAGCTCAAGCCATTAATATAGAAAATATATAAATTCAGGTGAATACTGAATACGTAAGATGAACATCTACAGAAAAAATGTTATGATATGTTTAGTCTGCATAGTATAAACATTGCATATATGTATTTTTTGGACTTTACTATGAAAAATTATATTATTATGCCAAAAAAAATTGCACATCAACACCAAGTGGGTTGGTTTAGGTTAAGTGTATAGACACTCATACAAACGATCACACACATCTCATAACATAACATTTTAATAAATAAAACATTTCACCTGGTCTGTGTATTTCCACTAGCATAGCACATAATATTCATGCTTATTTTTCTAAAATGACTTGTGCATAAAAAGAAGTACAATATGATAAGATGATGATGTGTGCAAAAAAGAGAAAACCACTTTTTTACGTGTATTTGCTTTATGGGTATTTAAAGTTTTAGTTCAGGTTTTTCCCCGTTTTTATAAGAAAAATAATGTATTTAAAAGACACTTCTAAAACGAATATATATTTTATTGACGAAAATTACGATTTAATGGCAACCTTGTAATTATTGTTAAAAAATGCTGTCACATGAGCTATTATTGTAGAATTGAACATCAGCTTAGAATGCTATATTTGGCTTTTATTTTCCCATGTTTGGATCTTTGGTGTTGGAATGTTTACTTTTTTTCTGGTTGGTGTTGGTACTCTCCTCCGAAAATAATTTTTTGACACTGTTCCAGATTTACACGTAGGTTTTCTTCTTTGCTAAGAATAATGAGCAGTTTGATTGGGAACGTCAAAGCATTTTTTTCAGGGCGAGGACACATTGAGTTTTTTAAAGTTGATATTCCATCGCACCGTACAAATTACAAATCGAACTAAATTTGTCATTCGAAATAGATTGCAGATAGGACACGAAAGAATTTTTCACTTGCTTTATTACACATTCATGCTCTATTAGTTTTACTTGTACTACTGTAAGTACAAAGGCATTTTGTGCAAAAGATCATGGCAAAAATATGAGTTAAAAGGATGCATGCTTAAATCGTAAAATCAGAAATGAACACACGTTAATTTTTCATATTTGGTTTTAAAAAATTCGGACCTCACGCTAAATATAAATACGAGCTCTCTCCTGGGCAGTTGGGGAATTCACATAAATTATTTCTAAAAAAAATCATAATAATTACCATGTATTCATGCAATGCGCTCATGCAAAATATTGATATTTTCGAGACTTTTCTCATTTCCTTCAAAGGAAACTGTTATACTGTTCTGGAAAAATTTCCGTTCTATTATTTTTTCTTACTAATTATATTACTGGGGAAAGTAAAAAACAAAAATGAAATTTAAAAGTTTGGCCATAGAAAAACAAAACAAGGAAATTACATACATGCATTTCATTTTGTTAATGATTAGGAGAGTGTGGCTATTAATTAAAATTCTTTTGTATATAATCACTATATTATTGATAGCAAATAAAACATATGCATTAAATACATTGCATGCATATATTTTTTTATTGGTATCGGTGTCGGTGGCTATGGTCCATAAATGGCCAATATACTAAAAAAATGCGCCAGTGCAGTATGATATTGAGTGACCTTGTTTTTCTCCTGAAGAGCTCGTGTTTTGTTGCAATCCCTATTTACCTATATATTACCATGCTTCTCTCTCTCGAAAAGTTCCATATTCTACAGCGTTTTTTGATGTGTAAGTTGTGTGTGTGTGTAAATACATGAATAAATGCATGGGAGAAAATAAAATGAGATAAGAAAAGTGCAAAGCTGAAACAAGAGCCAGAGAAGTTTAAAAAGAATGCAAGAAAATGTATAACTAACCCAAGAAATATTAAAGTTAAACATGTAATTTCCCTGAAAACGTGTGAAAGTATTTTTTGAACATGACGTAAAAAATATTGAATTATCGGGAATGGAATTTCCAAGTTTAAAAAGCTTAAACGCTTGGACAGAGAATTTAGAACAAGGCATAAATCACAATTTCACTTTCAGCTTTGATAGGGATGCAAATATTACTGATTTTATTTGGAAATCAACAGTGTGCTGCCTTTTCCCAACAATATTTTAGTATTGCCAATTCCGATGCAATTCGAGTGGGAGAACACACAAAGCTTTTGTTGTGGCATTCCTTTGAGAAAATACAACACGGAAAAGGGGGAAGTTTTGTTATGAAAATTAAACAAATGTTACATGCAGGCTGGCATAATGAAAATTGATGAATGTATGTATAATGGGAAAGGTAGTAAATATTGTGAAATTTGATGAATATACTTTTGGATATTTGGAAAGTATTATAATTTAGCAATGCTGAAATATATTTTGTACCCGTTCGAAACGAAATAAGTACGTATTAGCAAGTAACCTCATAATAATTTATGTGTAATTAGTTTTTGGCGATAATTTTAAGGTTTACCATTGTGAAACCGGTAATTTTCACAATTTGACTGTTATACTTACTTACAAGGTCAGCAGTTTATTAGGGCAATCCTGAAAAATAGTAGTCCTTTACTGTTTATTTAACGGATTCTATAAGGTCATGATGGGTTAGTTAAAAGGGCCATGGGCAAATTCCTTTATGATATATTTTACTTTCAAAATTGGGAAAAAATAAACAAAAGGAATTAGAAGAATTTGTATAATTGGCCATAAAAAAAAATCTGCTAGAATAATGCACGTTTTTTATGGCTTGTTCACTGCCACTGCACTGCACTGCAATTAGTAGAGTAGCTCATGTATTCAAAAATAACCGTTTTGTCATCATGTCATCACCATCAATCATTTACAATTTTGTAGCTAATAAAAGAGAAAATTGTTATCTCCAATTGTTACTTTTACGAGGTTTCTTTAAAAAATGCATGCAATGCAAAGTGTAGGGAAAATAAATTAGCAGTTTCGGGTTTAAAATACATGCAACAGAACAATTCAGTTAACGATCGGTGTTTATATTGCCTTGAAAACGACTTCCTGATTCACTTGGCTCATTGATTACTGTGATTACTTCTTTCGACTTAGAAAGCGTTATCATTATTTTGGAAAGAGAAAAGACTGCATTTATGATAAAGGTGCAAAAATGAATAATATTTTTTCTCACTTGTCATAATGTACACGAAATAATGCATTTATATCCAGTAGATAGTCCGTTTTTTCTATGAGCTTACCTTGCAATGTTTTCATAATCTTCTCAAAGACTTGCTAACTGTCATTTAAAAGAAATTTTTCGTTTCTGTAAGTTTTTTGAACTTGAATTGGCGAATCACAAATTATGGTGAAATTCCACTTTAAAATTAGATATCAGCCTTGCAACGTAATTTTCCAATTAAAGTGATTACGTTTGAAAAGACATCTTAGAACAAAGAGCAAACTACTAGTTTACTTTCCCAACATATTAATTTTGTATAAAATTTTGCGGGCTTCAAAAACACTGCGTTTTCAGACGACTATTATGTTTCTAAGGAAATCGCCATTTTCTTGTAAAACCCAAATAATTACATACAACGGAAAACGGAGGAACACTGAAAACAAAGGGATTTTTGAAGAAAATTGAAGAGAAATTTATCTAAAGTTTTTCGCTATGAAGTAATTTTAGATTTAAAAAGTATACAGTAAAATCTTGAAATTTCTCAACAAAAAAATCTGTCAAACTGTAAAATACCGATACCGATTTGTAGGCAAAAGATCAAAACTACCATAATATAAGCTAAATAGGTGATTTTTAAACAATTAACGCTATATAGAATGTAAGAAACAAGAAGAATTTATTTATTTTAATGATTGTAATTTAATAGTCTAAACTATTGACATGCACATAAATCCTTTCTATTTTACGTCATGTCAAGTAATGTAAACTAAAATCCTTTGTCTTTGTTTCCATTTAACTTTGGTAATTTTCCTCCAAAATTTTACGGTACTGTATATTTCTTAAATGAGCAACCTTTCATGACATAAAACTTTGCCTTGGGGTTAGGAGAGACCATTGTATAATTACTAATTACACACTTAAAAAGCAGTAAAAAATCAAAGCTGAGATTGAGATGTATTTAAACCTGCATCGTTAATTGCCATTGTTTGATTTTTCTTCGATGAATAAAAGAAAAGATCAAGAACCAGACCAAGACCTTTGTGCCGAAAATTGTTATAATGCAAGTGATCCTTACAGTCATAAAAGAAAAACAAGGGAATGCCAAGAAATAATGAAGAGCTTGAAAAAAAGACAATGCATGCACGTGCAAAAGAGAATCAATGTTGAATGTTAAGCTGCAATTGCAATACAAAATAGATCATAAGATCACACCCTTTCGTGTTTCCGTGCTCAAGTCAAGAGTGAAAATGCTCTCTAAAACATTGAAAATCTAGCTTGTTGGCATGAGTACTGAAGCTAGTGGTGGTCTCTTTTCTTGGGATCGATAATAATTATAAATTATGAAAATCAAGAAGTTATAATTTATTTTGGTAATATAATGGGCAAAGAGACATTGAGACGTTTAAACATGCATTCATATATAGCTTGAGCTTATTGCATTGACTGTAAAAAAGTAACTTATGCACAACACGCCATGATACAAATAGAAAAGTACATATTTTGTAAATGCTCGTCCGTAAATGCGTCACCTCGTCATGATTTATACTTGTTTTTAAATATTTATATAACCAAATACGACTTTTTGATCAATTGGAAAAATGTTTTTTGAATGAACGAATGAATATCATGTACTTGTACAGTTCTACGATTTGTGGAGATTTTTTTCTTTGAAGATTTTGGAGAGATACCTCCACTAACTCATTGCACTATTTTTGTTTGTGTGCGTACTCATTACACTTTAGCTTTACACAAAAATCAAATGACAAAATGACAAATGCTTGCAGTGCAGTGATGCAAGTCTATTACAAATTTACTTACTGAGATCGAGATTGAGATGATTAATTTGTTCAAGCTTGCGAGCTGACGTGTTTCTCTGTGGAGGTACATGGGTAATGATGGTGATGGTGGGTCACAATGTCGCGATTGATACGACAGGAATTCTATTGCTGGGTGGAAAAGTAAAATGTACATTTGGTTTAAAAAATGTGATTATTACATACATGATGCAATGTAAATGTATAGTGTGGAGTGTTTCTAAAAGAACACGTACAGTTTGAATTTTTTTTGGGAGTCTCTTCAGAGTTTTGATAGAAATGATGTGGAATTTTTTAAAGTTTTAACGAGAAGTGTGAGCTACGAGAAACGTATGACGTATGATAAAAAGGCTTTATATTTAGATGATGTAACAACTAATTAAGCAAAATGACAGCCTGTTTGACAAAACAACAACCAGAGTGGAAAAATGTCCGATCTTCTTATATGGTCGACTTGTCATTTTGTGCAGTTATTTTAATTAGGGAAATCATATCAGGAAGATGACATGTTTATCCAGTTAATAATATGGTTATGATAATGACATTGGCATGTTTCTGGAATTCGTATGAAAATATTAAGGCGTACGTCATCCGTATCATATTCATTGTCCATTTTTCAATGTCCAAATAAATTATATTTTTATGAGAATAAAAAGAGATTTTTGCAGATTATTAAAGGTACATATATAATGTGATACTGAATTTATTTTTAACTTTAAAAATACGCAGATCAAGCAAAATATATACTGAATATTAAATGTCATTTTTATGCAGTAGTACATAAGGAACAAAAATTACGAAAAACTTACATGGAAAAATCTATTACTTTTTTTTGGAAAACGACAAGTATTTTCTTCTGTGCATTTTTATTAAGTTTCTCGAAAAAAGACACTTATTGGTTTTGCCTTGTAGATATCTCTGTCTGTTATGTTGGTCCTTTGCCCATCTCTATTGCCAAAAACATTTCAGTGGAAAACAGAATCAAGTTATATTATAATGAGCGGAAACTGTTGAGAAAATATTTTTGTTAATTTTGGACCTGGCTTTATTAATGTTGGTATAAAAACCATAACAGGAAGATAAATACGTTTGATTTCAATCTAAAAGTGTTATCCCGTAACAATTTTTCAGGATAATAGATTAAATATCGTCTTAACTTTGTTCAGAGCAACCAAAACTGCTTGATATATAGATATTATTATGCACTATTAAAAGTGTTCTGAGATGTCTGTAAATGACTATCTCGAACATTTATAAATACGACGTTTAAAAACAAATATCGAGAAACTTAATTACAGCTTACAGGAGGGTTTATCTTTTTTTCTACAAATAACAACAGCAGCTATCTATCTATCAATCTATCTATTAATAATAGCTATCTATCTAAAATTAACTTGTTTTTCCTATTCACTATGTTGTCGTTGCATTTAACAACAAAATTTGGAGTAAACTAATGTTGTCTTCTACATAACAACATTTACCTTCTTTTTTCAATTTTACAATATAATTTTCATCAGCTCATCTCTTAGTAAATTTTTGTTTAGATAGATTGTAGCATAAATATATTTATATATTTAGTGAAATATGTATTTCAGAGGTAAACAACAATGTGTCATCAACGCAACCTATTTCATTACAGCAAAATTTAATTATGCATTAACACAAATTAACTATACTACTTTGATACAAGATACCTGTGTTGTACGAGTACCCTTTATAACTAGCTTAATAATTAATTAAGGTTTTTGTTCTTAGATTATAAATAAATAGACACCATATCGATCTATTTCACGATTTTTTTTTAAATTTTGTAGCGTGAATATTTTCTTAATTTTCTTTTCACTAGTTATTAAACTCCGTTAGCACCTGGCTTGGCGAAGAGAAGACGCATATCTTCCATTGCTCTGAGAATGTTTCCAGAAAACCTAGTCGAGTCCTGTGCAAATTATAAGCAAAGTTGTTATTAAATTATCTGTCCCACGCGAATATCATACAAAGTTGGATAAGTTAATAAAATATGTAATGACTTACAGTCTCTGGGGAACTTTTCTTGGACGAGACGTGGAAGAAAATCAAATTTTCTCCAGCAATGATGTATGAGACTCCATAGCCATCATCTGCTACTGGACCAAACCCACCTCCAGCAGAGATACAATCTGGATGTGCTGTCAAGTCCAGCTTGCTAGTTTGTCCGTGGGGAGTTTGAGATGTTGATAGTCTCCAGGGTTCGCTCAGCACTTCCTATAATAAGTAATACGATAAATCCAATTAAATGCCAATCAATTATGTTTACCTTTACGTAACACAGACAGTAGGGATTATGTACCTTCAAAAATGGAGAATCGATTTCTAGGTACTTGGAAATGACGTATAAACAGAACAAGTGACGGTCAATTCCACGACCAACCATAGCATCTTGATAGCCACGCTGATGCTGATGACAAGCTTTTCTCAGCAAGGCAATCTTCTCGTCACTCTATTAGCAACAAAGTAAACCACAAAGTAATTAAAATGAAAATCCTTTATATTTTAGGTCCTTTATAACATAGTATAAGAAATAGTGTATACTTACTGTGATTGAGGGATCCTCCATAGCCTTTACAAACGCACATGATTCCAAAGAACAGGGCCGCACTGTTTCGGTTCTACCTTCCTTGAACAATCTGGTCATGGAAGCTTCATAAGTTAGATTGAATCTTCCAGCGTCCTATTTAAAAAGAATAATAAAAAGGATTAATATGGCATATGCAAATAATATACAAAATTCAAATACAAAATGTTATTTTAAAAAACCAAGTACATACTCTGTAGTAAGCAAGTTGAAGGGCAATTTGGATAAAAGCGTCTGGACTGACTTTACAGGATTTCATGAAACCCTTTCCGTACACGTCACAAACCAACAATTTCAAGTCAACATCATTGAGTAGAGCCAAAGCGCATTGGGAGGCGTATTCAATAGTTTCAAGGCAATCTGCGGGCATTTCCCATTTGAGTCGAGTGGGTTGAGGTAGTTCCACGTGCACTGTTCCTTTAGTGTTTCCAGCTGCGTCGTATCTAAAGATTTATCACATTTCCAAACATTAAATTAACATAAAATATTTTATAATGATGGCAAAGTTGATTACAAAAGCAAGCAGATTAGCGTGCATTACAGTTAAAACAGTGAGAGAGAGAAGAGGAGATATGTAAAAACAATACAGGAAAGCAAAACACAAAACGGTAAAAATAAAGGATAAATGTACTATGCTCGTTGACGTCAGTTAGCATAGTATTTTCGGTGAAGAAAGGTAGAAAATCAGTAAGGAAGTCGGTAGTGCTGTGAGTAAGTGCTCTCATAGCTATGTCAGTTCAATTACCATTCATTACCTTCTCCGAAAACTATTAAATATTTTTCTTCGCAATTTTTTTATAAATAATAAGTTGTGTCAATAAATATTTTAAAGCAATATTTTTGGCCATGCATGCCACAATAAACACAAAAAACAAAAAAAACTGGCAATCAGTAAACAACGAAAAACTGCTATAAATTCAAGATATAAATAAATATCAATCCCTAATACACTCATCCAAAAAATAAATAAAAATTTTCACACTTTTTCCATAAATTAAATTTTACCCTTGAATGTGCTCTTCGGCTAAACAGAATTCCCACATATGTGCCATAACAGGTGCATCTGCCCTTTAACGAAAATGGTGAAATAAAAATTTCAACTTGGTTGGTTAAACCAAAAACCAATCTACAATAATTATCTCAGGTCGGCAAATTAAAAATATTTGGACATCCTGAAAAAAACTTTTATACCTGATGTTTTCCTACTTGCATGCTATTTCATAACTACAAAAACTAATAACTATTAAAATTAGGTTCTGAAGTAGAATTTATCATAACAGAAATTTCCATGCAGTTATGCAACATAATCAATAATTGTTTTTTTAAATGTCTACACTGCGTGCTATCACGTGCACATACTTAAGTTGTAATGTGTGTACAGTCAAAGAAAAAAAAATTGTGATAGCGGTGCAATGGTTGGTGCGTTGGCGTTAGTAAAGTGAAAGTGCATTCTAAAAAGGTTATATATTTTTAAAGGTCATTTTTACACTACTTTACTTGAAAGGGGTGCTTTTTATACTACAGAAAAGAAGGGATGAAGATGTTATTTTTTTCTTAAAGAAAACACAATTTTTACCCATTTTCGAGATCTTCAGCCAAGATGAACTCCCACATATGGGACATTACTGCAGCGTCCGCCCTTTTTTTGTCAAATAACATTCACAATTGGAAATTAATCACAATAAAAAACACTCCACACAAATACATACGAGAGAGAACCACACAGATTAAATATTATATTATATTATCTAGGAAGAAATTATGAAGAATTCTGTATCAAAACATTATTGACTTGAGGATAAGCCAATTATTCATAAGTTTAAAAAAAATAGTCATAGAGACATGCTTATCCAGAAGACTGGAAAAGTAGTGCATGCGCACCTCATGCAATTCAAGCAGTTAGAATTTAAAAATACAGTTTATGGTTTAATGTAGTTGACCACAAATATAAAAAATGACGTTTAAAATTGTATCTAAAAACGCGTTCATGAAAATTTGTTCATTGGTAATTATTTCCTGATAATTAATGCCAACCTGAGGAAATGTTCGTCGTATGCAGATTTCGAATACTTACCACGAGTGCTCAGCATTAAATCCCATCTGAAAATTGACAGAAAAATCAAATAAGTAATTGCTATGCCTATAATTACTATTCATGCAATTCGATAGATTATTTTCACATACCCTTCCATTCTTTCCAATAACCAGAGTAAATGATTTGTCAAACCATCTATCATAACCATTTCCGTGAAGCATGCGAGCAGCAAAGTGATTCAACTTGACAGGGTCCTTTTGATCAAATTCATAGTCGTCTTCGTCAAGTGCCACGACAAAAGCGGCTTTCTCAATAATATCTAAAGAGACACGGTTTGGTCCCTTGGAGAAATACTGTTGACGAACTTTAGCCCAGCTTGCTCTATCCCAAGCTGTGAGAGCAGCAAGTTTCTCTTCTCCCTTCTCAGGCACACATTTTGTGGTGTCTAGAATTCGTTGAAATTGAATCTGGAGTTCGGCAGGCTCCATAAGACGAGCTTTATAATAGACTGGCACTCTGTAGTAACAGCCTTTGTGATAGACGGCAATCCATGTGCTATCATCCAAGTGCTGAATACGATCAGTCTCTTCTCCTGGTACTCTCGTAGTGTTGAACACTCTTTCGTACTGCCATGAGCACAGAGGTACCAGACCTTGGATCATTATCTGATGGGGGAAAAAGTTGATAAATATTTTTTATTGAAATTGTTGTCTTCCAAGAACTGGTTTGCATAATAATAAAAAACAGTGTCATGATAGCACTTACAGGTTCCAAATACTGCCGCTCAATAGCTCGTCGGAACATGAGAGCACCGTAAGTTATATTAGCAGCCCTGGCAGCTTGTACTGTGGTCGGATGAATTAGAATGGCATCCAATCCGTAAAAATTGGAGTTGACCATGATTGGAGTTCGCCCCCTCAAGTACACATATTCTTCCCACCAGTCACTCACGTAGTTTGAAGCCCACCAATACTTTAGGACTAGATATCTCTGTAATTTTCTACCAATTCCGCTTCTAAACTCGTTTGCAAGCCTCTCCAGCCTCAGATAGTCTTCGTCTTCACGAAGTGGCCTTACAGATCGAAGATACTAAAAAACAAATATTCAAAAAAATAGTTCATTTCAAATTTATTCCACAGTTCCAAATTAAAATTCCCATAAGCATTATTACTATCACATACCCGTTGCATGGTGTCGTCCAACTTTGGCAATGGCAAAGATGGCAGGGACCCCTGGAAACTGTAGAGCATGGGTCTGTTCCAACCCGAAAATAATTTGACTGCCATGTACCAAAGTCTTGTAGCAAGGGAGACTGAGCGTCCCCTTCCTCGCTGTTCGTACATCCATCCTTTGTACTGGAACAACAATTTGAGCAAATTGCGAACAGCGAAAATTGTAGTTCCCCAGATACCGATCCCAACAACAGTACAGCTTAGCCCTTCTCCCAGAGGTCCAGTACTATTTTTAAAAAATAATAAAAAGTTGCATAAAAATACATTCATGTCACATTTTTTCCTCATAAAAATCCAATTATTTATTACTAATTATACCTGGGTAAATAGTTGCTCATCCATGGAATGAGTCCAAGTGTAGGATCATATCCTGCATAATAAACTGACCCTAAAGTTGCCACAGAGACTGTTAAGCCCTTCAATGATCCTGGATATATGCCACATCTTACATTATTCTGGAAACAAAGGAAAAAATATAAAATATCCATTTCGTAAAAAAATCTTTTTTATAATTTCCCTCTTCCTCCAAAAGTATTGCCATGCAGCTATCCTTCTCACCACTAAACTCTCAAAATGATTTTTAACCATCTTATTCAATTTGAACACGCAACCCCCAAAAAAATATTTCCCAAAGATAATCGTCATACTCATGAATTTTTTTAATAGTATATGTTTAAAGTAACGCAATAACATACAAGATAAACTTCAACTTGATCTCTCAAAGTTTTTGACGTCTCCTTCTGCTGCTGACGATCGTCATTATCATTATTGGATAAAATAGCCAGCATTTTATTTTTCGCCCAATCTCAAAAACTAGCAATAAAACAACTGTTTCCAATAATCCAGTTTTACTGCAATACTCAATACAGTGCACTGACTCTTTCCTATTTATTTTAACAATTTTCCTAAATACCACTTATAAATCACATTTTTATATTCATGCTCGAGAAAAATTACCAAAGGAAACTATTAAATAAACGTTGCCAGTCAATAAATCAAATTTTTGCACGTCAAGCCATAAAAATTAAACTCGGTAAAAAGGTTAAAAAATCAAAACCAGAAATATCCACTTCACAAAATTTAAATCGAAAAAAGTTAACTAGCTTCCCAAATTTCCCACAGACAATTATAAATCGATCACTGAACTTGGTTAGCAAGGCATAACTTTCGAAATGTACACCTGAAGATGCATAAACCTTGACTGGACTGGTCTACTCTCTCAAAAATCTTAAAGACGCGAGGCGACGCGATGATGTTGGGGATTAAAATCTTGTGCATTTTTGTGCACATACTTGTTACATTCGTGCATGAAATGAACAAAGTATTAAAGTTCTCATAACCCATACATCTTTATGCATACCTCTTTTCTTCAAAGCACATGCATCATGTAAACAATGGATAGTTGTCCCATATCCAAAAAACTGAAAGTTTAAACACATTCCTTCTACCAATCAAATCCATGCATCTTTCCCATATCGATAGATATCTATTTATCTTTCAAAAAAATTCCAATTTCCTCCTCGGGTTTTAGGTACCACCGCACCACCATCAAGGCCACAATCCAAACGAAATCGTTCCAAAAATAACAGTACCTTTTACCCCACCACTCTACCACACGGCACGTAAGCAGCCGACACTCCACTCCACATACTTTACTTAACTGGCCGTAAATCTCAAATTTTTATTTATTTCCCCTGCTTATTAGCACGCATATGCTAATGCTAACTCAAACGAGGAAAAAAGGAAGGAATCTTAGAAAACTTTTATGATGAGGATCATGATTACGATAATGATAATGAAGTGAGGATATTTTTTTTCTTATTGTTAGTCTCATAGACCAAAACCATTCAACTGAATTAACTTGAAGAAAAAATGAACCTAAAAACTTAACCTATTGAAAACAGACAGTTTTGTTCATGCCTCTCGTCCTAACCTCATGCTAAACTGCAACTGGAAAGGGTAAATGAAAATCTATTGTTCATAATTTAAGCAGTGACTATCAAGTCAATGCTCTATAGATAAAAGTACAACAAGTCTGTATAAAAAATATTACGAAAAAAACTTTTTTTCAAGATAGCAGTACTTACTACATTGCATCCACTATTAACATTCATCATGCATCAACGAAAATTCAAGCAATAGGACAAAATCTCTAAATTAAATAGTTAGTTTAAGTTTACATGCCTATTGGCCTGGTCAGCCAAGTGCATTGCATTTGCATTGCATTTGCAGCGAAAGTACCATCTCATCACCAACAAGCCATCATTGTTGATGTAATAGGATATAAACTGTAAAGAGAGCATTGTTATTCCTTCATTTTCATTCCCTATTTAACATTGCATTTTAAAGATATACATGTGTACTAAACTATAAACATAATCATTATTTTTCTATATTTGGTCTTCTCTTCCTTTATAAGCTTGAGAAAAAAGAAAACAGGACTAATCTTTACGAATGAGGTTGCCTCTCTGAAGACGATATATGTGCATTCAATTTAACATTCAACATTCAACAAGCTAATAATGCACAATACTCTATACAAGATGATTATGATGATGATGATGATTATTATGACCAAGTTAAAATAATGTGAGTATAGTATATGCACAAGCATGTGTGGATTTGTGTGCATTATTGTTGCACTGTTGATATTTTTTTCAGACTTGTGAACGACAAAACGACAGTAAGGCTAGAAAAACGATTAAAAAATATTGCAGACATCGTTTTTTTTACAACAGCGACAAACACAACAACCGGTTGCGCGTTTAACAAATTAAGTATTATAACAAATACATAAAATTTGCATAAAATGTTTTCGCTCTTTTAAAGAGAGCTAAAAAGACAGTTAAACAATTGCTTTGCTGAAATGAACTGACTGTCTGTTAAAACGTTAATTATTTTACTTAAGCTTTTTTTTAAAGGAAGATGACTAACTCAAGTCACATAAGTGACTTTTGGTAACAATGAAAAAATGACTACTTGCACTACTAATTTTTCATGTGCTCTTTGTTATTTAAGTTCACGGCGAGCAACCAGCAGAGGCACATGGCAAGCAGATAAAAAATGTATAAGATATCATCGTTATAGCTGTATCATCAAAATTCATTGGCCTACATAAAAAAAATTGACGCTTAAAAATATACAGACAGATATGTTACATGTTATATAACAGAATGCGCAGTTGTGAATGAGTTTACATGTGCGTGTAATCCTCAAATTTATTTAGGAACACTTTTATACTAATTGTAATTGAAGGAACTACTCATATTATCATTCATTTTTTTTACAATGAACACTGGAATTGGCACATTTTTTGGGATTGGATCTTTTTGATATTTTTCCGCCATATCAAAAAATATACCACATATTTTTATCAATCTCATGATAAATATAGTCAGTATTCAGTAGCAGGAAGAAAGCATCATTATCATTACTGCTCATTATTCTCCACATATGCACTGAATCTCTTTTGGTCCTGGTCCACCACCACCAACATTTGTACTTTGATCTTTTTTGCAACATGCTAAAGATAATTACCCATTGAATAAGTTACGTTATCATCATTTATTTTTTGGTCATTGCACAAAATTTTTTTGTGAAAGGATTTAATTACGTATTACTACACCACAATAATATTTATATTTTTCCTTGTTTTTTTTAAATGTTGATATCTGTGATGACGGTGATGATGATGATGATCTAGGCAACTTTCATTGTTATTTATGGATGTATTTCATGTCAGTTGGTAATAAGTTGTGGATGTGCCTATCTACTCATTTCATTCAAAAAATAGTTAATTAATTGCAAAATTAAAGGTAAATTTGATGATGATGATGACATTTGAGGCTTTAGATGATATGACAAGACTGATTTTACGATATTTTTGTAATATGATATGATACACAGAATATCATCCATTGTGCGAAGTACATTTGTAATATTTGATAATATTTTGAGGTTCATAGGATTACGCACATGTCATCTCACTCTGGTCTCTATATAAACTGGAAAATTTATAGATAGTCAAGTATACTTTGGCTATCCTTTTTATTTCTGTATAATAACTAGTTTATTCCAGAATCCATATCTCTGAATACATTATTTTGTGAATCCAAATTCCAAAATGATAAAAAAACTATTCATGTAAATAACAACAAGAAAAATTCTAAGGTGGATTCAAAGTCTAAACTGATAAATAAAAACGTACAATAAATGTATTTGACGTGACGTGACGTACGTGCAGTGCATATATTAACAACAAGCAAGAAAACACATCTATAAATACCTATTACACAAAAACAAAATATTAAAATTTGCAGAAAAACTGCATCATTGTTATTTTGTTTGAAAACAAAACAAAGATAATTTCTTCAAAGAAAAAAAGGACTTTATATGAATATATGTACTATTTATATTGCAGATTTATATCTAAAGAAATAAACATGATTGCATGCACCAAGGTAATTTTTTGAGCATCAGTATCCCTCATCTCATATAAATTGCAGGAGGGGTAGTACAGAGAGCCGAGCAGAGGTACCAACCACAATCATCATCCATCCAGTTTTTAGCAGTAAACAAGTTTTTTAGGAAGTCAGTCCAAAGTCCACGAGAAAACAGCATTTAAACATTTTTTTATTGTGCAATCTTCACTTTGCAGCCTCATTCGCATAGGCAGAAGTGTGTGTGCCTTTGCCTGCTTTGCTTACAAATATCTAATCATCACCATCAAAGAAAATAGAAACCCCATCCATAGCCACCATCACCATACATAGCTATCTATATGATATGATGATGCCCAAGATTAATGCTGTTTTACGTCTTATTGTATTCAGTGTTCAACATTGCATGGCTCATCATCATCATCACAATCACAAGTCATTATGATGAGCAAAAGGTGGTACCTGCACTCTACACAAACTGCACACACCATAAAACTTCATCTAGGATTCCTTCTCGTGATAACGACAATTTACGTGCGTTACTTGAGTTAGTAAGCTTTCATGAGAAAAAAAATACGGTCATCAAATCAACAAGCTAAAAAAATAATATATATCCTTGCCTTCCTAAACTATAAATTGCAAGCTTAACTGATGTAAACTCATAAAAAATCATATTCACACTATTTAATTATAGATAATAGCCAGGCATTCATTTCAGTTAACAATTATATTTGTCAAAAAAAGATAATTTAGCGTGCGTAGTTTGCAGCCTACAACCCCTCCTCCAAAAAATCCAATCCAATAACAAAAGTTTGTATACAAGTTTTGCATTAAAAAAAGAATTCCATTACATGGAACTGTCAAAGTCCAACTTTGGCATTTTGAAGCAGAGAGGAGAGCAATGTGCACCAAAAAAAAAACTTTTGGACTTTGCTCATCTGTCTACCATGACAATTAAGAAGGAAAAAACTATGCATGCCAAATATACCCAAAAAGGTGTAATGCAAAAAAACCTCACGGCTGGCTCACGGATAAAAAAAATGCCTAGCGAAAAAAAATGAGCACACGCTTGTCTTTATGTCTTTGCTGCCAAAATACCACTACTACCAAACATAACAAACCTAATGGAACAAATATACAAATTATTTACGTACATGGATTTTCCTCGAAATTCCGTGCTGATTATGAATTCTCTCAACTTTGTACTAATTTTTTTCATTATATTATATTTATTCATCATCACCATCATCGCGTTTCTTTCAATTTTTTTCTTCTTCAAATCAGTTCATTAAACCAATCTTTTCACATGAGCGTTAATGCTATTATGTATTATCAATGAAGAGCAAATTTATATGATAACCATTACCATTGAGAAAAAAATTTACAACCATTCATAGCATATCATCACACTGCACTGCACTGTGCTTTTTTATGTGTGGGGAAGCAATATGATTAAAAAGTAGTGAGTACTCTTGTGTTTCTTAGTAAGACACATGCAAAATGCAAACATCTGCCTTGTATGCCTGCATAAAACAAGAAAAAAAAGAAAATGTTTGGACTTTGTCCTGTGACGTAAAGAAGGAAACCTCCTACCACCACTTTAGCCAATGAGAGACCATAATCAAGTCAAAGTCAACATCTCAGAAAAAAATGTATTATTTGTTTGTTGACTTTTTAATGTTATGTTGTTCAATTTGGGGTATTTTGATAAAAAGGTAGATTCCTCCTTTAACAGTCACAGTCAAGATTACACATAACATAATGTTGAATTGGACTTTAGAAAAAAAAGAAGTAGCCACTACACTGCACTAGCCACGTTGTATCTTTTGTAACGTCACCATCGTCATCGTCATCACAAAAACACTACAAACAAATTTGTGTATACCAACCAAACATAATAGTTCCCTAAATGACAAGAAGCACCTGTAACGTAACGTGGTTCCCTATAAAAAAATATTGATATGCTATTAGCAGATATGAAGATACGTAATGGACTATAATGAAAAATTGCCTAAGCACTTTTGGTATGCCAAATAATTTAACGAATTGTTGTTCTCACTTTTTTGTACACAAATATCCCTTGAAAACTGGAACAATGAAATAACCCTCAAGAAAAAAAATAATGCGTTGTAGAATAATTGATTGTGGTAGTCGTGCTCGATTCTAGTGCTGTTGCTGCTGCTTATATTGATTTTCTTCCTCAAAATATTTTGATGAAACATAAAAGTAACCTTGCGAATGACATTGCACTCGTATCAAAATATATGTAATTTTGCACTGGAAATTCTTTAAAATTGAAATAATAAATTATCCAACCAATTCACTTTTTTATATATAGCGACCTATTCATGTGTGATGTCAACTGCTGCATTTTTTTATCCATGAAAGGCTAAACTGTTGAACTGATTATGAGTGAAAGCTGACTCCCTTCTTCCTATCTATTTTTATTTCCATGAAAAAAAATTCCGTGTACTTTTTTCCCATGCTTTATGTATGACGTTTAAGAAATATAACTTGTTTTTTTCTTAAATACGGGAACACACATGCATAACTTTTTTATAGCTTATTTTATTACGGGAACATAACACAGCGAAAAAGACGTCAAATATCTTTAGCGTCATTTTTTAAAGCCCTTCATTCATGAGTCATGACACTTGGAAAACCCCTATACTAGAGCGGATGTAAATTTAATTTTTAAAGTAAAATGAAATATAAAATTAACTTACATAAAACCTCTGTCCACGTTTCCTCCAAGATCTTTTCCCGGCTAACCAGATAAGGTGTAAGACCTCTCGATCAAAGTTCAAATTGAATCCATCATGAGTAACACTTAGCGAAAAGGCGACTGCTGAATGGGCTTCCGCCATCCTTTTCTATTTTTTATTATTTTTTTACCGATGCTATTTTTTGTGCAAAAACACAAATACAAGTTATGAATAAGATGTGGTGTATGTGATGATGTTGTATATTAGTGACGTGTATATTGTATTCAATTCTCACTCCACAAATTCACAACCGACGGACAGCGGACCACCGAATGTTTATATATTTTTGCAATCTCATTTGCAAAACCAAAAAGAAAGCAAATGCACACAAGACAAAGTTTGTTAACTGTGTGTGTGTTTTTGTATAGGTATGCGTTTTTCCATGAAGCAAAAAGTGGGAAACAAAGTTTGTGGTATTAAATGACGTTGAGTTGAAGCGATGATGGTCCAGAGATGAATGTCGATGTCGACTATTTTCAGTTAAGAGTGATGTACTGACAAGTTTTATAAAAGACTTGGTCCAGCTGTTCTTTCGCTTCTCTCCCTCTAGCTGGCTGCATTCGTAGCCATTG
>JAQFXM010003231.1:0-21044 GCA_034693345.1 Entomobrya multifasciata | reverse complement strand
CTAAAATCAAGAATGTGTTTTTGACAAGTTAGCTTTCGTTTAAAAGGATATTTGATCCCAACTTTATTTTCAATTCTAGAGAAATATTATACACAAGAGATGTCCAGCTGGAAGCAAATGAGGATGTGACTGTCTACAGGAAATTGAAGAATTATGCCTTAAGTACAAGCAAGCAGACTTGAGCAAAAGAAGTAATGTAATTTTATATCAAAAAGTTGTAAGACGTATGTAAGTTTCAGTATTCTTCCTTCTCCATAAATATGGTAAAAATTATTTCTTCGAAAATATGAACGCTCGAGAACATTAAACGTGCTGCTAACTTCCAAAACGTCCAAAAAAGCAGACAGGAAATTGTATGATATACAACTGAAACGTTATTATAATAATATTTACCTTTCTCATAAAACATATCAGGAAACCATTACATCATCCCATCATGACCTTCTCTTGTACCATTAACATTAAAATTACATTCAAATGACTATAAGTTTACTTTGAAAATTTAAATTTACTTCATATCTTTTACAAGCTAACAGATCATGAAATGTTTTTTAAAAGTTTCCACACAAAACGTGAGACAAAAGAGGACAGCGGCAGTATGGAGGTTGGTAATTTTACATTGGACGCTATATTTAAAATGCAAATAAAAACTCTTTTACAAAACTTAATTGCTACAATACATTTGGATATACGATTGGGTAATCATTTTTAATTTGAACTGGCAAACATTATTTTGGACTACCAACACAACATGCTCAATACTATTAAAACAATATTTTATGCTACACGAAATCTCGAAAACTAAATTAAGATGCATTGTGACCAAACTGTCTCAAAAATCTATTTATGTATACACTCAAGCAACTACATATGTATGTACATATTATGTACATATATACTAAAATGTTTGAGTCGTTGGTAGACTCTGTATAGTCGGCCGTAAAAAACCATGCATTTATTATACCGAATGAAAAACCCAAATTTTGATTACTTATGATACACTCGACAGAACATGTAAGTCTGGTATTTACTCACTCAGCTTACAATCATATATACACGTGTACAAATGTATGAATTTATAGCCATTTGGAGTATGAATGGGTACAATTTTCTATACTGAAGTTGAATGGCCTTGGTTTGAAATAGTAACTTATATTGCTATGTAGCAAGTGTGTGCTCATTTTTGAACGAGATCATCTCGTGCTGGAAGATTTACTATGATTTTTTTCATGCGGATGTCTAGAGCTAATATGAAATTGTAACCTTGAAAAAATCAAGATGAATCATGATAAAAATTGCACGTGTATCATGTGTTGATGTTGTTATAGCATACTTGCTACATATTCATCTCTAAAACAATCATTTAGATAATTTACATGTACGTAGAAGCATACGAATACAAATACATAGCAGCTTAAGAATAAAATTCATTCATAAGTTTCAGATACCTATATACTTGAAAAAATTTAAAGTTAAGTTAAAATATTCACATTTTGAAACATTCACATTCAAGTTGATACCTACCAGTGAAATTTTCTTGAAATGTCCTGACAAAAAAATTATTTTAAAAGTGAAATCAATTTTAATACACCAAAATGTTATCTTTAAAGCATTCTCTGGCACGCTATGTGCTTGCCATACTCTTTACCTTGCAATTATTACTATCATCTCTGCATACGACGGACGCCGCTAATATTATTTTCTTTATCGGACTTTGGGGACCTAGCCATCGACTTGCAATGCAGCCCCTTGCAAACGCCTTGGCTGCTAAAGGTCACAGTGTAACTTTCGTCGTTCAAGATTCACCAAAACCTGACAAAAATATTAACGAAAATATAAAGTATGTCGTGCCGTTAAAGGCAGTCGAAAATTTTGAAAAAGTGAACAATAAATCGGATGATAGCGGTAAAATCAATTTTTACGATATGCGTGCCTCTGGATATGGTGATTTCCTTTCCATATTTCTCCAATCGTTTGGACTTGAGTATTGCAAACAGTTGTATTTGGATGAGGAATTTTTAAAGTGGCTTCAAACTACACCTAAATTTGATCTAGTAATTATGGATGGCTTGTTAAACGAATGTGGTTACGGAATTGCTCATGCTCATGGTGCCAAAACCATACTGTTTAGTATAAGCACTCTACTGCCTTGGGTTATTGAAGGTCTAGGAACCCCAGATGAAAGCTCGTGGATTCCTGATGTCTTTTTTAGTATGCCTTTCGATATGGGATTTAGACACAGACTATTTGGTGCAGTGGCTCCAGTACTTTGGAGTATTTTCCGCAGTTGGTTTTATCTTCCAACTTTGGAAAAATATACAAAGGAGGGATGGAAACGAGATGAGTTTCCTAGTTTTATAGAACTTGAAAGGAATACAAGTTTGATTTTACTCAATACTCATCCATCACAAGAGCTTGCGAGGTCGTTGCCTCCAAATGTTATTCCTGTTGGTGGAGTTTCATGGGTTGAAAAGAGGAAGCCACTTCCACAGGTAGAATATCTACTTATTTTAAAACCTTTCAATAATATATATACATATATATATGTCGAATATACTTAATTTCACCTTGTTTCAACAGAATATGATCGATTTCATAAATGAAGGAAAGGAAGGTTTTATATATGTCAGTTTTGGTTCCTTCATTGATTTTCTAACATTTCCCAAGGATGTTCAACAGACATTTATCAATGCGTTAAAGCAATTTCCTAATATACAGTTCATTTGGAAACTGAATAAAACGCCAGAAAATTTACCTAAGCATATTTTCGTGGATAAATGGCTTCCTCAACAGGATTTATTGTGTAAATCAGCATCACAATTAATTTGTTATAAAGATTTGTTATTGAAATTGAAAGTTGTATAAATATCTGTATTACAGTTCACCCCAAAATTCGTGCATTTATAACCCATTCTGGAATTGGTGGTGTCAATGAAGCTATTTACACCTCAGTACCACTTATATGCTTTCCCTTGTTTTCGGAACAAGATTATAATGCTCAGTTAGTTCAAAAACGGGGATTTGGAATCAAAATGGAAATAACTGCGTTGAAAGAGGAGGATTTGGTAGCAGCTATTCGTAAAATGATTACAGATAAATCGTAAGTTTGTATAGTATTTAATTTTATGTAAATATATATTCGATAGAAGAAACGAACTTACTAAATATTTTCGTTTGTATTTTATTTAGGTACAAGGAAAATGCTAAAAAGGTTACTAAACAGTTTTTGGATCGACCCATGAAACCTCTGGATACAGCAGTGTGGTGGACGGAATATGTTCTGAGACAGGAAAATACAGAATTTCTTCGCTCTCAAAATGTAGATCGTTCGTGGTGGATAAAACGTCAATTAGACGTTTGGCTTTTCCTGTTTATTTTGATCATCTGCTTAAATTCCATGGGATTATATATTTCTTACAAAATTTTAAATCGATGCTTCAAACCAAAAACGGGTTCAGTTGATACAAAAGTTAAGAAAAGTTAAGGAAAATGTATTTAATGTTGGAAGTTTTCCTGATATGAATTCCATTTTTTAAATATACTATGCTTACGAATATTTTCAAAAATTTATTATCCTTGTATCCAATGCAAAGTTTGTTCTGTAGGTATTTTTTAAGTCTTAATTAAAAATCGCGATTACTATTTTGGTTAGCCTCACTTTCTGCGTTAATGACGACGTGTTATATCTGCTTTCAAATCTCAAAATTACTAATAAAAAAAATTCCCGTAGCTGATGCTTTCCTTCTGTTGTTCGACAAGTCCTTGGAGTGGAGTTTATAGTATTTCAATTTTCCTGTAGTATAAAGATTCATATCTCTATGAGTTCACATTCATACCCATTACTTCACAAAACAATAAAGAAGCGTAAATTGACATATGAGCCAACATTTTAAACTTTAATATAGAAATTGATTCCTTTCAGTTGATAATTTAGTCCATGAGAGAAAATTTAATGTTTGCAAATGAAAGCTTCGTTCAATTACACATCTACAGGCTTTTAAATTCAAAAGCGGTGATATGGAGTTAAAACTCAACTTATGAAAATTCATGTAATTATTTTTATAGTTTTATGTATTTGATAAATGACATTGATGCGTCTAACTATAAAACTAGTCTATTTCAAATTCACAAAGTGTGTAAAAGTTATAAACTAATTTCAAACAAAATATGAACTTTTTAAAACTAAATGTTTAAATAACAAGGAAAACTTAAAACTAGATATATGAAAAGTCATGCCTGTTGTCATGTTTATTATCTCTTTTGGCAAAGAGAGATATTTTCATACAGTAAGGGAAGTAGTAGAAGAACTTAAAAGATTTCGAAGGTACCTCTGTGACTGACATTATATCATCTGACAAATTATAGGACATATGAGACAGACTAAGGAGTAAAAGTTTAATGAAGTTACAAAACACGTCATCATTTTGCACGTGCCTTTAAAGTGTCAAAGTACATAAGTATTCCGTTTTAGCATAAACGCATTTATCGTAACAAATACAAGTGAAAATTTTCATATACATAAAACATTGGTTGAAGAACCAACCTAAATAGTTTTTGCTAGTTCGACCTTGTTTAAGCAATGATAAAGAAGTAAAAAATCTTAAACCGAAGTAGATGAATGTACTTTTAATTTTGATGACCTAGAACTAGCAAAAACCAATGACTAGCAAAGCAATAACTTTCTCTCTAGTTTGGCATTGATTTTTATTTCATAAAAATATTCCTAGAGTTATCAAGATCGTATCAAAGTATCAATAATATATCTCAAAGCCTTATGCTTGAACGAGAACTAAAGATAATTGTTAGTAATTTTTGTCGAATTAAAACATTCCAACCATTTCGACTGAAGCTGTTAAATCAACTCATTTGGGAATCAACATATTTCAGTATGACTCATTGGTTAGTTGTAATTAATAAAACGTAAGTATGACTTTACTTATAATGAAAAGACAAGCACGGGATTTAAGTGGAAATATATTTACTTAAGTGTATATTTATATTTACTTACTTAAGTTCATAAATATATATTTTTAATCCACCTACACTGTATATTTTTACGGGATTTTTTATCCAGATCTTACTTTCACTACTGGAGAAAGTTTGTACGCAAGAGATGTCCAGCTGGGAGCAAATGATGTTGTGATGTGGCTGACTACAGGAAATGAAAGAATAATGCCTTAAGTACGAGTAAACGTCTTTGAGTAAACGAAGTAATGCGCATTTTTTAACAAACTTTTAAAGAGTTAAGTTTCAGTACTCTTTCTTCTCCAAATGTTTGACTAAATTAATAATTTCTACCAAAATAGGAACACTCAAGAAAATTAAACGTGCTGCCAACTTTAGCAAAAAAAAGTAGAAAGGAAGTTGTAGGGTATACAACCAAAACACAATGACATTTTACGTTTTCCTTGAATCGTTATGGTGAAAGAGGAAGCATTACCTATATAAAAGGCCTTACATTTCATAAACCAAAATAAAATGTTTACCACATTCATTCGTGGCTTTGAGCCCGTGTCTGTATTCTGTATCACATTAAAAACGAGCTTTTCTTTGACTATGCATATTATTGCTTGTGGTTATCTAAACCGAACATGTTATACATGTCATGTTACAAAACGAAACAGTCTTCGACTTTTTATGAGCTGTTTACCATTTTGGACCTAACTTTCTAAGGTGGTAGGTACGTTTTAACAAGTTATGCGAAAAAATTTATTCATTTTAACGACACACGTGAGAATGGTAACGATGTCGAAGCAGAAAGGATGTCTATGTCGTTATTACTTTAAAAATCGGGAAAAATTTCGTACCATATTTTCACATATCCGAACCACAACCTTGGATGGCTTAGTGCTACTAAATACTACATCTCCATACATGACAATTCGAGTGTCGTCTCAACCAGAATATCTTAAAAAAGAAGTAATAGGCGCCCAGTTGGTGTACAATTTGTCCATTTTTAAAATGATTGGCTTGTTTACTTCATTGCATACTTTATCCAAATTAGTTTTTTCCACGAATGGTGTCGAATCGAAATAACAATTCTCAGTTCTACAGAGTGAAAACAGTTTTGATATTAACTAGCACTACTCCTACTTGTTTAAAAGAAGAAAAAAATATAATTCTTTCGGGAGCTTATTAGTAGACAGAATCATGTTCAAATGAATAATGGTTTAAAAATGAAAAGCCAGGAAGAATTCCCATGTTAAATTAATACAATCAGTTAGTAATTTAAAGCTCGGAAAATTACAGACAAAACATATTCCCACACAATGACAGTGCTTGCATGGCTTAATCTTACGTGGGCGCACGTGTGGAGGTATCTATAAATTTGTACAACACCACAACATAAAAGGGATTGTTGTAATACCAAGTTTAATTGAAACAGGCCTGATGCATGATTATCTCTTTCTCCGAAATGAGCAGATTTTTCTAAAAGGCAATCAGGCTGAAATCATTTGTAAATCTCATATAAAACGTGTAACATACCATATAAAAGCTAATCTGGGTTTTCAAAATGAAGGATTCATTTTATTTTTAGACAGTAAACAAATGCTACATTCTAGAAAAGCATGTGCTCCAAGTAAAACCAAAACTACGTCCATCAAAATTGAAGGAAAAAATCCTTTCTACAAAGCATCATTATTTGATGTTCTTTTGTTTCAATAATTCCACGTTCTCAGCACGTCATCGCTACTTCACCTGACATGTCATGTATCCATTCAGATTCATCTACGTCTTTTCTTCATGTCTTGACATGACTTGTTAAATCTTCTTGACTATTTGTAAAGCAGTTTCAATATTATTTTATTCACGAGTCGTAAGATGATAAAATGAAATATTAATTTATAACTTTCACCCTTTTTAGTATATAACTTACCTTTTTTAAATTTTGAGAACTTACTTAGTTTGTTCTACTTACGTAAAACAAGTAATTAAAAAAAAATAAAAAATCCCAGCCAGGTGCACAATACATAGGTCTTCTAAGCTAGTTTTGTGTAATTCAATAGAATTTTCGTCTGTCGAACGAAGTGATCAGTTTTAGCAGTACCAACTTTTAAAATGTACCTTTTGTGAAATAAAATAATTTCTGAGCACGTGGCCCAACAAGAGCGAGATTTTTGCTCTTCACACGAGATTATAATGACTCTTTGACAGGAATTTCGTCCTAGAAATAACCCTTGAAGTAGGATTTTAAATACATTAGGTTAAATCTTTTCCCTTTAGTACAATGAAACTCTAAGTTCTACTTTAAAATAGAAATGACATGATTTGTTACATGCTAATTTTATCTGAAGCTGCCTGCAAGTCTCTATGGGGTTATATCTCCCACACGCCATTAATTCTAGACTTAAAAATACCTTAAATTCTAACTAGTAACGCTGTTTTTATAGTTTAGAGCATACACGTGGACGGTTTACAAATGAACTAGGATGTATATTTTTTGATTCACAGCTTGTAACTTTTATTAATAATACGTGGAAAGTATTAGTCTCTGTTACTATATAAAAGATTCTTTCAAGCATATTTCATATAATTCTCCAATCAATGTACTGAAAAATAGGTACAACGTCAAACTATTTATAAATAAAACCTGGGCTGTCCTCCTTCTATTTTGCAGACGACATATCAAAACAACTTCGTTACAACTTTTGCACGATGCTCCAAGGCATACGTCACAGTATTCAGAGATCCTGTTAGATTAATAAATCTTTTTCATGTGAAAAAACTATACGGCTTTTATGCCCTTGATAACGGTCTGCTGACTTACAACAGCGTGGAACTATATTTAGTTGTACATTTGATTCAATTCAACATGCATACAAAGAAGATTAATACCATTGACTTGACATGCCCTACAGATTCCATTTTACTCTTTTCCTCACCTTTACCTCATTACGCATGATTTGTCTTAGAGTTCTTCAAGCGACTTTTCTTGTGTCAATGTCATCTTCCTTTCTTCAGCATCATCCCACGTCGGTGTCACGACCACACAAAACCACCAAATCGTATACTCATTGTTTTTAAATCACGTGTATTAGCTAACAGCTTAACACGTGAAACAATTTTCATACAAAATATGTATCATTATTATGTACATTACATACGCCGTTGTCATCGAATGAATGGTACAAATATGTACATATATTTGGGATTTACATAGTTTCCTTATGGCTTGTTAATCTTTATGCATTATTAAGTGAATGTATAAATATTTTCATGTATTTTTTCTATAAAATTGGTAGATTACAGCAACTAACAAAACGTTGCATTTGTACGAACAAAAGTTTTTAAAACTAATCAATGTTACATCTATATTACTTTTAGTACTAAAATTGGCAATATCCTAAAAATATAACTATATAGTCGCAAAAACCTCACACGTAATCCAAACTTTTATACATAAGAACACAAAAAACTTCATGTTAAACAAACGGAAACCCCAACAAAACATTTACGTTGCCATTGAAACATCGAAAATTTACAGATGTGTACACAAACTGTCACTTTCATACACAGGTTTGGCCACACGAATATCACACCTCCGAATATGAATTTTCTCTGTTGTGTATTATATTTCGATGGTGTGGTTAATAAAAAGGAACAAGCTGTAAAACGTGCCAGCCGTTTTCGTGTCCTGAATTGTTTACTGTCTTGCTCTAGGTTTTGATATTTTTGAAATTCAAGAAGTGGTTTGGTTGTTCGTTCTATTTTTCAAACAAATTGTCAATTAATGTAGTAAAAGTTGTCGTTGGCTAATGATATATTTGAATAAAAGAAGCCTACTTGACTATTGAAAGGGAATGGTAGTACACTTGCCGCATGAGATTGAACGAAATGTATTCACAGATCAGAACCACAAGTGTGGTTGGTTCTATGCTAGAAGACAATACATCAACGAGAGTATGTTGTAGTGCAAGTTTTAGCTATGTCTCGTAGTAGGTGTTGTTGAAATACAAAGAATTCCCAAAATAATGGTTTCAATTTCCAGAAAGTGAAAACTATGTCGGCATTAATTAACCAAGCCCGTACTCCGTTTCTACTCTGTAAAGACAGTTAAGATGATTCCTTATCGAGCTTTCTAGTACATGTTCAAATAAAAACGATGCAGAAAATAATTCTAGAACAAAAAATACATCACTGATTATGAGCTATTGTAACATAATCTGCCGTGTCTTCGTTCATTCATTCTTGTACAGACATCCACTAATGAGTTACCTTGAATTAAGTTTATCATAAAATGTCGATATCCTTTACGAAGCCAGTATTCGTTGGTGGCGCTGGGGGAGAAAAGTACACGCGTGGGCGCAGCAGTACTCGCATCAGATATATTTGTTTCTTAGTCGAGCCTTAATATGTTTTCTATAGTTCACGCATTTCCTGCTCATTTTTACATGTATATATCATAAAATTATAGCAAGTATTCCAAGCTCCCCAAATAAACTAGCATTTGAAGTCACAATACATATCAATACGCATGTAGTGTGGCAAAATATTTCTGATAAGGTTCATGGGCAAACGTGTTTATCTACAATATTTTCGAACCCTGTTACCCCAGTGATACACGACATAGTTCTTACTGACGAGAAGTGATTTACCAAAAAATTTTGTACACTATATAGCGTAGGATATTGAAAATAGTAAAAATTTGTTCCAAAAATGAACCCTAAAATGTCGATGCTGAAAACCCTAAATTTCTGGTTTATTTCGAATGTTTATCATATAAAGTGTCTAAGAAAAATATTTGCTATCACAAGTGTTTTAGATTATTTTATGGTTTTTGTATCCTTATTATTTACACACGAGAATATCTTTTCTTTGTGTTCTAAAACGCCCTATAAAGATGGTGAGGTCCTATTCTAATTTTAGCCCACCAACAGTGTGGCTTACACCACACAAGATATTAGAAGATTAAAATAAAACACAAGTGTATTATCAAGATTAACACGGTTTTTGTGGCAAACTCTTTATGTGTGTTTATCGTTCACAAAAACTTTTTAATTGGAAACTGTTAGAAATATTGTAACACTCCACACAAAGCCGTAGATTTTAATTCCAAGTATAATTAAACCTCTTGTATACGCGTACGTAATCCATTGTATTGTGTAACTTGTGTTCCATGTGAATCCAAAACAAGATATTACTTTCAACAAACTTATAACCGGTAACAGATTTTGGAGTAAATCCTTTGTTTTCTTAAACAACTCGACCGTACCTTCCTACTTTCACTATCTTCAACGACTACTTTTAAGCTTAATACAGTTTAGATGAAAAGTTCGTTAGGAGCTTAAGTATGCTACTGGAGTGGAAATGGTTGAAACGTAATTTGATCCCTTTTATTAAACCATGCGAAAGTTTTCAACAAGAAAACTGGTTTGGCTAGGTCAGTAGTGTAGTGATCGAGGTCAGGATTTTCAATATGGTATATTGAGGCATATATTAATTGTACACAACTGTTCAGATGGTCCAGTATTTTTCGGATTTAATTGGTTTTATGGGCAGAAGTTTTTCTCTTCAACTAACCAGTGAACCTGACATAAGTCCCTAATTCCCAAAGCGACTTTGTAAGATTATTGGATGACAGTAGGAATTAATTCATAGTGTACAAACGTTTACAAACACACGGGATTCAACAAAATGTAGTCGTAGAAGACTACGGCAATGATCTTGTAAATAGAGTTCTTTTAGCTCTGCTATTCAATTGGTATGTGCGTCATATTATCCGAGTTTCAGTTATTGTTATAATATAACCAATAAAGCCATTAAATCAGTGTTGCGTATATCTAGATTTGCACAAATACAATTCACTATTTGAAGTTACTGTACTGAAATATCCCGATTTCTCATTAAACTCAAGTATTTCTGGAACATTATACATACATCAGAATGAATAAAAGTAATTACTAAAATCTATGAATCGTTGTATCGATTTGAGAGGAATCAAATGTGTAGGTTACACATTTGAGAATATTCAGATCATTTCAGGGATTTTACGTCAGAGTCTAATTTTCTGGACCAACAACTTAAGTGCTTATAACGTTGTCTTCCAAGCAATAGTAAATACCCATAGTCTGGAATTTCGTGCGAAAATTCGCAATATCAACGGATAAAATCATAGTGTTGATTTTGTCCTGTATAAAAAATTGGTATTACAAAAACAGTATACCTTAAAATCATTTGTATGTACTGATACCGAAGCAAAAAATAATAATAGAAATTAAGACGGTCCGTTTACTTTTAATAATTAAAAGTAGCACTCTAAATAATTCTTGAGAAATCTGATGGATTTTTGCAGTTTTTACCTTTCACTTTCAATGTTTCAATTCCTGCAAACTGTCAAGTTTGTCGCCCAAATATGTATATTGTTTTGGTAATTTTAGGTAGCTTTTCTACTATTGTAAATAACTTTTAACTATTACAAAACGTCAAATAACTTATATGGAAAAAATTCATTCCCGTAGAGATTTCAAAATATAAATTTTGTGTCGCTTTTATTAGAACTAATATTTGTCTACAAAAGAGTTGTTGTAGAAACCTCAAAAATTGTCATCTGCCCAGGGATCAAATGGAACCATAAAATAAGTAAAAGATTCCAAAAACTGTTATACTAGTGAAACGGCTTTGCTGAAGAAAAAAACTTTCTTAAAGATACAAAACAGAATGTAGATTATTACTCAAAATGAAATCAAAACCAAACTTACATATATACCTATTTAAAATGCAATTCAATTCAAACAATTCTTTCATACCATTCAGCCTAATATTCTAATATACACAAACAAGTTCTAAAAATATTGATAATATGAGTGGTACTAAAAAGAACTTTCCATTTTCATGATTATAGACCTAAACACACAACAGCAAATAGTTTTGAGAAAATCAGGAGGGAAAACTGTCTTTCATGATGGAACGTATAAAATGTATTTTTCAAACAAAAAAATCTTTGATAAAAACCAAAAATAAATCGGCGTTAACTAAAATTACTGATATGACTTCTATGTATCAAACCCTAACATAATACGTCGGAAAAATAAGCACTTTCCAAATGGGCCTAATGAGTACCTTGACTTGTTAAGAACTTGACTCTTCGAATTAATGATGATTTGCCCTACGTTCAGTTTACTTTTTTCCTATATTTTATTTCCTTCTTATATTTCACATATTGTCTGAGCCTGCGTGCGTGGAACCCTTGCGATTAATGGATAAAGCATCTAAGGCTTAATACCTATTTTTCTGACATAAAGCTCAAACAAGAAACCCGGTTTAATTACACAGTCTCATCTCTCTCAGCTTCCCTTGTTGCGAAACCATATATCAAGAAAAGATATCTGTTAGTTGGAACTTGGCTAAAGAAATGTTATACAAACACAGACACAAATCCCTCCAATCAGTAAAGTTTCTTCCACGTGTACTGCCCCCGTCTTGTATAGACGATATTGATAAGATGCTGGTCGTACCAAGTTTATTGTTCCTGTAAATACAATGTTGTGTTATTTGAAAAAATACAAGCTCAATTCAGCCAAGTTCAAACAGAAAAAGTTTTACAGGCGAAACAAATGAACAAAAAGCAAATACTTTCACTTTTCTTGTAATTTAGAGTACACATGGGGGTATATCAAATCAAACTGAAAAAGTTACTGTGAACTACAAAAAGGTTGCTTATGTACACTTTTCATGTTGTAACCTGAATGTTGATTTTCCTGGAATATTGTGCAGTCCCAATCCAATGATACGAAGGTACTGACGCAACACCAAGTCATGTATTTCTTAAGAAAATGATGATCAAAGTCCCAATAGTGGACAAATGCAACTTATTTTATACAATTGGTTATTATTATACGTAAAATTGTACAGCTGTAGTTTTACCTAATCTTACTCGAATTCAAAAGTTAAGTGCATTTTAATATTTATGAATAACCAGTTAGATTGCCTTGTCCACATAATAAATTGTGTATAAAGCTATATATGAATTTGGAATACAAAATATTGCATGAAAAGGCTTAACGTAGCAGTTGATGTAATGTTGTCAAGGACTCTGGATTTAATGCCAGCACAATTTCAAATAGGGTATTCGATTTAGGGGTTCAAAGTAGTTTTGTGCGTTTAGGGGTCATTCATTACTCTTAAAATACTATGAGCCATTATATAGAGTACACTAAAACGTAAATAGTTTACTTGTTCATTCATCGCGTTTTACCTTGTCAAAAAAATCAATCAACTTGATGTCACCTCTTTTTTTGTATTATTTCGAGAACAAAAAGAATTTAATACATGTTTCGCAATTTTCCAAATGATGGTGATAACAAGAAAGATGACATTGGCGCCAAGCTGAAAAAATGTTTGATGGGTTATTGAACAATTCATGCGTAACGACGAAGATGAGTTCAAGAGAATAATAGGGAACTTATACCGAACGGATATAATCTTTCAGGGTATTATAGGTTTGCCCATTTTATTGTATCACGTGTACTGAAAATAATGGAATTTTATAGTGTGCTGTTGTCAGGAGGATGGAGATAAGAAAAAAGAAGAACACGAATAGAATACCTAGAATTTCGAAATGAGATAAAAGTTTTTTGAGCTGATGTTCTCTTCGTGGTATGAAAAATACCTTAAAGCATCGTGCAAAAAATAGTAATGAAGGTGGTAGAGGATTGCATTATGTATTGGAAGAGCGTAAATTAAAAAGAAATTTTATTTGTCCATGTATATTTGCGGACATGTATTGGAGAGTATGGTGAAATGTGCTTGGAAATATCCTGGAAATGATCTCAAACATGTCTTTGTTTCGGTGCGAATAATGAACATATATGGAATATACGGATCAATATTTGGAACTCACGTTATTAGGAAAAGATAAAAGGAAGACTTTAGTGCATTTTATTTGACATTGTCGCGAGAAAAAATCAACCAAACGTAGTTTTACGAGCAGTATATTTTAGCGCATATGGACGAATTTCCTTGACGTTTGCATTAATTTAAGCTGTTGTAATGAACGGAAATTTAGAAGGGTTATATTTGTGATAATGACGTTATGGCATTCCATTGTTCTAAAAAATCTGAATTTAGAGATTTATTTGACGAAACTGCGTATCATGTTGAAGTAGGTATTTGAGTGACGTTGATATAAATAATGCTATTGAAAATGAATCAACCGGGAATAAAATGATAAGCAGTGGAATGAAATTAACTGAAAGATGAACTTTGTTGAAGCGTAAAATATGCTTAAAATTCGAATGGACAGCTTTCATATATTTTCTGATTGTGTATCTAAATATAAAGCCATCTTTCACATAAAAAATAAATGTATATTTCGTGTATTGACTATAGTCAAAATGTGCGTGGGTTGAGTTTCATTATCTTCTCAAAGCAATTTAGGATACTTCAATAGTATTATGACTAGTTATTTATCATGTACTATTTTATCATCGTTTCTCTCTCTCAAGGTAATCCCGAACTAACGAGAACTTCCGTATTGAGTTCAAAAATATATCAAAGTTAAAATTTCTAAAAATGGAGCTATGTATAGACACGGTTATTTTGCTGAGCTTATGAATTTATTATGAACTCTATGAAAATCATGCAATTTAAAGAGGAAAATAGTTTAAATTTTTATTATTAAATAAATGAATGTCTTACATAAATAACACTTTTCATATATACTCGATGAAAAATACATGTTTTACTCATTTTCTTTGAAAACCATAATATTAAAAAATTACACATTTAATTATATACTCAGAATAATACTTTTTACAAATTTGTTATGTGTCTTGTCCCAGATCTCATCACACTGTTTCTAGAACTTGTTCCATTTGTAGCTGCTACCGTAACTATTGCAGTTGTTGTTTGTCTATTTGATGACCTTCTCGTTTCCCTAAAATTACTTACGAGTAATGATCTACTACTACAACTACTACTTTGAGAACGGTGTCTACGGAATCTTCTGCTACTACTTCTTCTAGAACTTCTTGAGATATATACAGAAGTACGACTAGCTGTTCCATTGAAACCAACAATTGTTCCATTAGTTGCTGTAAAAGTATCATCTCTCCTTGATATTCCAAAGTTGTTCCTACGACTACAACTTGATAACAGAGATTTAAACATCTCTCGGAACTTTTTGTTTAGAAACGCATATAAGATTGGATTTATACAGCTATTCCAACTTCCCAACCATTGTGCAAACGGCATCAAAAAAGCCAAAAGATTGTACTCATTATCACTTATATTTTCACCGAATTTCATCCTCATTACAATTACATACAAAGGCAACCAACTCAAAAGGAATGTGAGTGTTACGACTCCAAGCATTTTCAAAACACCGTGTCTCGCTTTCTTATGCATCTTTTTGATGGGACCAGCGGATGCCGAGTCTTGGGGCACTTTGCGACGGTTAACGTGACACCAAATTGCTAAGTTCGAGATCGAGATCAGTAATAAAGGAGTGCAGTAGCACAAGAAGAAATTCGCGATGAGAAAGTAAAGTTTTCCATGGTATTCATTTTCCCAGGTTTCCACGCAAGATGGAAGACTATTGCTGTTGGTGTTGACATTGAACATTACTGCCCATGGGATGGTAAGTATTAAAGCAATTATCCAAATGAGACAGGTGGTAAACAAGGCTTGTGTTCTGGATAAACCACTAGGTCGATCAAAAGGTCGGTAAATTGCCTTGCATCTAGAATGGAATAAACGAATTTGAATTTATTCCTCTTTTAATTTTTAAGCTCCTTTAATTATCTTATGGTATATATATATATATATCTGTCTTTGCATTAATACTAATGTGCTTTTCAGAATTTTGACGGATATCATGAAATAAGTCTATTTGATATTTACCTGTCTAGGGAAATCGCTACAAGGCTGTAGGCAGAAGCACAGACAGAAACGCCTTGAACGTATGCCACACCTTTGCACATGAACGAGCCAAGAATCCAAGCTGATAAAGAGGAACACAAAAATAATCGAAATAACTTATTATACTGGATTTACACAGCTTTTGAAGACTAGGTTTTAAATCTTAATCTATTTCTATGTAGCCTAACTTACGTGTAAATATATTTGCCATGAGAGTAGCTGGAACACAAAACACAATAACGAATAAGTCCGCCACTGCCAAGTTCATAATAAACATGTTCGTAACCGATCTCATTTGCGGACGAAGAAGAATCACCAAAATCACCATAAAATTTCCAATCACCCCAACAATAAGAATGAGCATATATGCAACAATCAGAGTTATCGTCCATGCCATTGAATGCCGCATGTATTTTGTATCAAAAACATTCCACCAGTTTTCTTCAAGAAGCTCACCCGCAGATTTAGTAAAATTCGAGATGTTTTTATCAATAAACCAATCTATTTCTGATAAGGGTAATCCATGTATTGTCTCGTTTTGCTGGTGGACACTATTATCAAACTCGTTTACACTTGAGATCATTTTGCTAATACTATTTGTTAAGGTATTATTGGAATTTGTGCCGTTCACAAGATTTATCAAGGTTGAGTTTGAAAATGTATTGGGGTAAAATAAGTATGGAAACTCAGTTTTCGGCGGTGCCGTTGTTTGAAGAATAGAAGATGCTGCTTTACTTAATATAAAACTTATGGATGAAGATGACCCCGCCATTTTAGTGAAAGTTTTAGTATTTCTGCTTTGTAAATTATCTTTGAAATTCAGTTGTTTTCACTTTTTCATATTTTTGGGGCGATTTGACACAATATATTTTAATACACAGTTGAGCACATATTAAAAATTTAATAAAAACGAAATATTGTTGATTTGTGTAGTTTTTTTTAGCTTTTATTTCGTTTCATTTTAGAAATTTCAGCCCAAACACTCCTTCTCTCAAACAGAGTTTACGTTTGAATAAGGATTCACTTAAAAACATTATAAGAGTTAAACAGTCAGAAAATTCAGGTTTCATATGTACACAATTGGAACAATGGTTTATAGGACCAAAAAATTCGATCGATTAATTTTCTGGACAGTTCACAGTCACTATACTTTGTTTTAACTAAATCAACTTATGTTACTGCCAACTCACATTCACAAACACAGAGATAACCAATTACTGAACAGATGGATGGGTAGTGCTAGATTCGATTTGAAATGTGCAGCTTAAGGCTTGGAACATGTTTTTACCTTTAATTCTCGTCTAGCCACTTGTCTAAATCTTCGATCGCACTTAACATTCCTAGTCAATCAAAGTCATCTTCAATGAAGTTGAAAATTGTTGCTGCACTGGGTGTGAAAAAAATCCAATTGATTTAGATCCAACTTAGATTTTGAATGACTCTTAATTCGCACTGACTTTCTGGCCTAATGGTTTCAAGCTCTTAATGCTTCAAACACAGAAATAATCTTTGCTGTTCTAAAAATAACTTTTGACATGGATGAGCTATGAAGACTGACGCAACTGAAGCTATAGATTTAATTTAATTATTTGCTTTCACTTTCTTATGGACTGAAATGTAGTATAAAATGAGAGAGTTTGTTGCGTGTGAACAGAACGAAAGTCGGCTAGCAACTGACTCCCAAGCGCAAAGGAAATCTGGACTAAACCCACGAACGTTCGATTCGATGTAAGCTGCACTCTTGCTGTAAACTTTCACCAGAGTAGAAATGGGGTAATTTGAAACGACTGCTTTCACCGAATCGAAGTGGCCTGCTGGTATTGAAAATGAGGCTATGAACAGGAATAAATTTATATGGCTACTGCCTTGAGAGGATTTGCTGCTAATCCAACAGAACATTAGAGCAAAAAAATCTAAGCTTTCACAAAAGTTGAGGTGTGCAATTTTTATAAGCTTTCACTGCAGCTGCTCATGAATAGGTGATTTCTTACATTCAAATGATTGACAAATTTGTAATTTCGACGCGCTTAGTTTCTATGAACTTTACATTTAAGTTTATTTTTTACTTCTAAAATATAAGAAATAGGTTCATATACAAGGGAAAGATAAGATGTTTGTGGTCGTATTATAAACGAAGTTAAAAATGAGTGCCATACAATAATATGTTAAAAGGAATTTAGCTTAATATTTGGCTTCTTTTGAAACGTTATCGTATAAAATTGTATAGCATTCCAGAAGAAAAGGTGAGAGTGGACGAAAAATCCAATATTTCTTCAATGACATGTTAAATTTCTGTAAATATTTTACCACGTTACGGTGAATGCTGTTCTGAATTTATAAACGGCCTATATAACTCAATGTTAAATATAATTACCCTTTTTTCAGAAATTTGCATCAATGATCAGGATAATCCATCCCTCGTTCATGTCACTTTGTTTTGTTCTCGGATCTATGTATACTTTATGATGAGCATGAGAAATCATGTCAGGTTTTTTGCTCTTCAATATTTGATAAAAGCTTTTTTAATAATTTTCAAGCAGAACTACAAACAGTAACGACGATCGTTTTCTGAAATTGACATGTTTTGACTGGTGCACTTACAGTTACATCCTATATATATCCAAAGTGGTTTAGATAATACTGTTTATTGTGTAGGTATCAACAAGTACAAAAATAACTAGTACTTGTACTGATGTGTAAATTGTTTAGGTACAGGGCAATGAATGACTTGGATTGCAACTTCATGGAGCTTACATATAAAAACAGATTGTGACACTTGGGATTGCTTTCAACTGAATACCTTTAAAAAGGAAAGTTATGTCATGTCATCCTCATACAATTATTTCAAAAAAAGATGTTTTATACAAATGTAATTTCATGTTTATTAAAGTATGCTTTTCGATAGTGAGTTATTTCTTGTGTTACGTAATACTGGCTTATGTAGCATGCATCATGCAACCAATGTTGTAATTTCAATCTAAAAGCGGACAGTTGACACGTAAAAATATAAAGATTACATATTACACATATTTACAACATATTTAGCAAGACATCTTGGGTAATACATGTAATCTAAATACAGTCTGTACGGAAGAATTAATGTTACTTGGCATTGTCGGCTTTCGTTTCGGATTTCATTTCAAATTGATGACAGACATATCAAGCTTGTAGACAACAAGGTGACATTTAAAAGGTGACACGCGTATCATTACCTAAAGGGTTTTTTGAGTAACTACGTAGTATAGTTTTAAAAATACATGAAACATGACCGAAGGAGTGTCATGTCTGGTTCCACATTTCCATTTATAAGACATGAGCATATGCCTATTTACCACTGTTTGATGCATATTAAATTCCTTTGTAAATTATCTTTCTTGTGTGTAAAATGAAGAACCTTTGTTATATTACAGGACTGCATAAGAAACTCAAAGCTGCAAGTAGGCAATTGACCAAGACTTTGATAATTTTGCATGCAAATTCTCTCAAGAATAAATAAGATAAGAAGAGAAAAGAATTTTCGTCTTTTGACTGAACCATATAGTTTTCAAAGGTTGATCACATTATAAAAGGACAAATTTAATTTATAAGGAGCATCCTCAAGACTAGGGGCCTGGAAAACTGGGGATGTTCATCAAATTATAGAAAACTTTTGAAATGGAATCAAATGCATATAATCTTTCATTAGGGGTATTAAGTATATTTTAAACTTTTTTGCATATTTATGGTCTTAATACTTCATATTTAAGCTCAGGGTTGCTTGTCTTTCGAAAATAAGAATGGACTTTTCATCATATTTCATCCACATTTTATATTATGTTTATATACTTTACTAATAGTGGTAAGATTCTACTGACATTTGATTCCACCACAATTTCGCAAAGTTTCCAGTTCGATGTTTGCATAAAGTTTTCAAAGGGGAAGCATGCTTCTGTTTTTGAAGGCACATGTGTTTAAAACTCCGTTATCATTTTTAACAGTATGCACGTCGTTAGTTTTATTTACATATTACACAAGTCTGTTTGACGGATTTATTGGAAGAGTTTTCTCAAACATTATTGAAGTATAGATTTTACTTGTGTGGAATGAGACAATAGTTTATGTATGGTCCATTGATCAAAGCCACATTTCACATTTTAGAAATGATGTGTAACTAACTTGCCTGGAGGGTCATCGCAAAAACGTATTTGAATTCCAATGTTAGATGTAACATTTAAACCCTTTGTTTTAAAGTGCATAATCAGCGAAACTTTATTTAGTGTGTTAAGTATTTGCATAACATGATCGATGTCAGCGAAGAACAGTTATCGATTTTACTTGTAAAAATAAAAACATGAGAAAATTCTGTAACCTATTTCCCACTTTGACCTTCAACTTGTACCTTGAAATGCAATATTAATGCGACTTAAAGTTCTAGGTTCTTTTAAAAGCTAAATCGCTAAAGCGATTTTAAAAACATCATTTTCCAGCGCTTTCTTTTCCTTGGATTAGTAAATAATATGTACAGGTAGCAAATATTATAAATATCATGTTTTCAAAAATATATAGATGCACCTTGTGTACATCTCTATGCATGAACGTATATTCTGTATCGATTATCTCAGAGTTCTCGTATTTCTTTCTGAGTAGTACACGAATGATCATGCGATACTTTTAGGTTAAATTGCAATGCGATGTATTGTTTTCTCGTGAGATCAAGTCGTATTGGATTTTTAATGCGCTTTCCCTGTTATTTTCTATGCATCGACTCTTGTATTGAACATACATAGATTCTTGCATCGCTTCATACCAAAGTACATTTAAACCGACAAAACTGAGACGCATTGCATAGTTTCGTGTAATCCAATAGTGTACCCTTATATCTCGGAAATAGGATTTCGTAGAAAAGTACGAGTAATTTTAAATATTGGGTTAGCGCCTTTGTGATGGAACTCATGAAAGAGATGAGATTTCTACTGAATCTTTTTGTGTCAAAATATTAGCTTACGAGGACAAATATGATGGATAATAGTAGACATTTTGGCTATAAGGATTGATTTATTAAGTGGCGAAGCCACTTATTAACTTCACGATGTCCGTCTGTCCGTCCGTCTGTCTGTCTGTCTGTCCGGACAATAACTCGAGAACGCATTGACCGATTTGGTCCAAACTTGGGTCATGGGTACCTGGGGTCATGACCTCCTTCACCA